>BGPR01043051.1:0-13062 GCA_013235015.1 Araneus ventricosus
GAGCACACTGGTTCGAAAAATGGAAGTTAAAATCACAAACACTGAATGCGGGGCGGGAATCCTTCTGCAATGTTTTAAATATAGATAATGAGAATTCTCGAACAGCGGAATAACAATACTGGATATCTCTTCCATCCAAAACGAAAGTCAAAATGTTACACTAAAGGTGGGGTCCCACTATCAGGTAACCCACAGATTTCGTTCGCGTTATTTCCTGTCGTATAAACGGGAAGATTCGATGTAGCTCGGGGGTTTGTAAGTGCATCTGTGGTTTCCCGCGATGTGGCGGTAAATAGCTCAGACTTCAAAGAACCAGACGGCGCCAATTCATCCGCTTACTAGAGCACTGTTCAGATATTTGCCAAGTTACTCGCCGTAGGAACGGTGCGTCAGTTCGAATTCCACCGGACACAGTCCAAAAATGCGAACCTCGAGCTACTCAAAGTTTGGCCAAGCCACACTTTGGCCGTTGGAACAAGGCTTAAGGCAATTGAGATGATACTTTGATAAAATGAAGACATTTTGCTGCTTACAACTTGTGACACTACTCGACTCAAGCTATGCTAATTAATTTAATTTTATCATTGCATAAAAATAATTAGAACTTTTTAGAGATTAGGCTAAGTTGATATAATTTCTATTTAATTTAAATTTATTTTGTTCAGTTCACTCCTACGTTTTACTTTAATATTATCACTGTGTATGGATACATCCCATCAAAAACTTAATATAGTGAATCAAAACAAGAAAAAAAAAGTGGATGGCCTCAGATATTTTTTCCAAAACGTTTGTAGAGTTTCATACCCGAAATTCCAACAAAGAGGCCCCTACAGTTAATTTTGAAGAGCAGGAGAGCCATATTTCAGCTGATCTTATTAAGAGAACAATCTATAATCAAGTGCGGTCACTTAATCTTAAAATCTTAAGAATAAAGCTGAGGCTCTATTGCCTGTTGTTGCCAATAGGATACATACTGAAATTTTTAATAATTCAATTTAAAACATATATGTAGCAGCCTGAGTGCTGATGAAAAAATAAAAGCAAATTGATCCTTTTCACTTGCGGCGGCATCCTCTTTCGTTTATTTGCAGGCTTCAGAACACCATATTTTATTCTACGATGTTGAAGGAAATTCCTTATTCTTAGTATTAGTTCTTAAAATTCATCTGTGTTGAATATTATAGAATTTTATCAAGGAACTTTTTTTCAACAAAATCCCAATGTTAACGATTGGGAACATTCTGTTTCTTAGCGGTAAACCATACTTAAAACAAAACAGGAATTTTAAAAATATTTTTCCAATTTTTTATAAAATAAATGAAAGTCGAAAAGCGTTTTAGCCATTTAATCCTCTGACTCCTAAGCCGGCCATAACCGGCGATGCAACGTCTATACTATTGGGGCGGATTTCGGCCAGTTAGTGTTCCGAAAGAGGGGAAAAAGCAGTTGGACGAGTGGTCATTAAAGGGACCCTTTGGGGAGAGATAAGAGATGAAAGGCCTGCCATTCACATCTTCCACCACCCGTTGTGAGAAGAAAAGGGGACGAATCTGTTTCACTTATCCATTAGTAAACAAACCTCTGTATACAGCTGTACTCGGATTTTGAGAATCCTCAGAGGGTGAATGGGTAAAACCCGCCTTCACATTCGCATGCCCAATAGCAACCTAGAGTCGATGTGACGAGATGTAGAAAGACGACTGAGACAAAACTCTTGTGAGGTGGCAACGAGCAAACCCATGGAAAAACATGCCGGAAGGCAAAGTTAGATTCCTTTTGTCTATAGATATCAGGAAAAGGACATTTAGTCCTCTATTTTCGTTAGAATCGCCACAAAAACGAAAGAGATTGAAAGTGAATGCAAATGATGAAAGCTTTACAACAGAGAGTGACATGCACAAGTTAAAAAGCAATTTAAGATAGGGAGGGTGGAAAAATCACTTTTCATCTAATAACTTCTAAGCTATTGTAGCTATAAAAAAGCTTTCCATAAAAAAATGTGCCGAATTTTCTTACTATCTTCAATCATAAGGGAGTTGCACTTTAACACTTTGAACACCACGCCGCCGTCTCTAGAGCTCATGTGGCTCCTATCCGGGTTGGTATAGATGCAGGTGGACTTGATTGAGTTGCAGAAAGAAAAAGAAAAAAAGAACAGCAAGAGAAGAATGCTAATGAAGAATTTACAAAGCTGGTGTTAACACATAGGATTGACAACAAAAGGAATATATACAATATCTTGAATAACATGGAGTGAATGAAGGAAAAATAATGAATGTAGATGATGACGAACAACATGAGGAAGCTAACATCAATGCACAGGTTTTGAGTAGCGTATTAGAGATGGAGAGTCATTGCGTGTTAATTGTGAAATACAAGGAATGGGAAGATTACTATTAAAGATTTTTGAGAAGGAAAGGACTTGGTATATTCAGTGTATTGAATACAGGATAAACTAGAGTTATTGTACAATGGCAGGTGAGTACTTATAACAGTTGCATTATGTTTTCATTGTCTATTATGAATTTAATCATGTTTATTATTCTTTTTCTTGAATTCGGATTCTCCAGGACTCTTTGGTACCACAGACTTTCCAGTGAAGTAGAAGGTTTTCTAATATGCCAAGAGAGACTCAATGGGCAAGATGTCGCATAGTGGATGGGATCGCCGACTTCTCCGCAGGCACAAGAGTCACTATCCGATAAATGGAAACCGTTAATGAATGAAGGGAATGGACCGTATCCTGTGACAAACAAAATTTCTTCACGTGTCCAAAAGACTGGGAAATGAAAATTTCAACCCCTACCATTTTCACCTCCTATGAGCTATATTGCGCATATACGGACTCGGCCGAGATTTTCACCGGCCTTACAACATATTCATCGCTTATCAAAATTACCCAAGTTATTGTATTTACAAGATAACATGAACAAAGCTTTACACACACACACACATATTTAAACTTTTGAAGTAGGAGTGTTCTTTTATTCTAGGGGTCATGATCGGTGAAGATCTGCCTAAATGCTACGGAAGGCGTGCCATAAGAACCATTGCAATAGGTAAACTTTCAATATGAAACTACCTAAAATAACAAAGAATGACTTTTTCGAATTGGTAAATGAAGTTATTGACAGAATAATTTTTTGGCACCCAAAGTATTAAACTGTATTTGACACGTAAGTCAGTAGTTTTAAATCAATTTGTATGCCTATGGAAACACTAATGTCCTAGCACGCAAAATCTACTATTATAAAAGGCAATGTTTGCGCGTACGCGTATGTGTGAATCTATTGCACTTACAGCCATGAAATTTGGCACACAGGTAGACGTAATGGTGACTTAATGCACCTGGAAGCCAGAATTTTAAAATTTAATCTAGAAATTTTTTTAAATGTTTTGTGTTGTTTTAGGTCATTTTTGGCATATTTACGGCTGTAGTATCTTTTCTAATGATCGTTGAAAAACAATCAATGCACCATCAGATAGAACAAACAATTTTCGTTCTAATGAAGTTTGTTTTGAATTTCAACATAATTTACTAAATTTTGAAAAATGATTAAATCATAGTCACTTTTATGGTAATTTTTGATAAGGATTTCTTCAAACTCTCACATCTGACGTTCTAACAACTCTATAGTTTTCATTTTTTTCCAGTTATAACTGGAACGTTTCTGACTGATTTAAAACAAGAACGGTTGAAATATCTTATTCCGTTTTTTAAATTAATTTTTCCCTGATCATTCAAACAGATTTTGTTAGCGAGATTTGACAGCGAGAATTTCTCCGGACGATCCCAAAATGCATTGTTGCTTCCTCGCAGGAGGTGACGAAATATGCTTTCATTCCCAGAATGCATTTCTACAATCCGATTCGCGTCATTCTTGAGTGAAAAAAATAAGCAGGAAAATCAATAATGTGTATATTTTGTTTTGATCTTGTTTTCAAAATCTTTTCTTGTCACTGTTGGCATTTTCCCCCCATTTTGTCGAAGTCCTGATTCCACGGGCAACACCGCGCGCGTACTAATAGTAATATATATATATATGTGTGATAATTTAATTTTTTAACATTCCTAAATAATCTTAACGACACCTCATTTTAAATACTTCTACTTTCATCATAATTAACGGACTACAACTTTCTTTACAAATCACGAGTTTCAAGGGGAATTCCCTATTCTGAGTACTTAAGCATTCTGCGCATTCATTTCTGCCCTTTTTCACGCCGAGATGTAAGCTTTCAACAGCAACGCGCCGCTCGGCGTAAACTTCTAAATTCTGGTCATGGAGCTACGTAAAAACTAAGTGCTTTACCTATGAATAATAACGTCTGATGCCTAAATAAAAGAAGATCTAAACAAAATTCGTCTCTTCCTTGATGAAAAGGGACTGCCTTTCACTTTTTTAAAGCCAGATCTTACATATATATATATAAGAGAAAAGATATACAACACTATTTTAGAAAAAGAGAGAACAATCAAATAATAAACAAAACTAGCTGCGTGGCCCGGCGATGTACGTGCTATCTCGGATAATAGGATATTTTCGATTTGATGAATTTAGTTGCATTGTTTGGTGTAAAACCTAAAATTCTGCCATTCACACTTAAGTTGCAGTAAATCATCAAAGTTTCAGTATGATGTTAGAAGGGGACTTCACCGGGGATTAAATTGCTTGCTTCATTACAAACAAACAAATTTCACATTTTGTTTTGTTTTATTAAAATTTAAATTTATTTTGTAAATTTGAAAACGAATTTTGAATACAATTTGAGTTTAATTGATATTTCTTGTTTCATATTTGTTTATCCCTGAATTTTTTAAAATCTGAATTTTACTTAAAAACCAGTTGCTTCTGAAATTTATATTTCTTTTGAGTTTCTAATTATTTTTTCCTTGATTTTTGTCTGTTGTAAACGAAAAACTTTAAAATTATATTTTATTTACTCACTAGATGGCGGCACGTAACTGACCGATATTCATGTTTTACCAGAAAATGATTTTATTTTGTTTTCGTTGTTTATAATTTCAAAACACCAAGTTTGCTAAATAAGAAAAAAAAACCTTTTTATATAAATTAAAACCAGGTTTCGTTAAATATATAAACAAAAAATATATATTCCAAGAACTGGGGATTCAAAGTTGTCAATAAACAAAAAAAATGCAAGAACGTTGGATGCCAAAGTTCTCGATAGACTACAATTTCGGAATTTAAATAGTCGAAATGGATTCCTTGGATTATTTTCCATCTTTTGGTACTTCCCAGATAGCAATTTTAGTTTGCAGCAAGCTTGCAACAAATTTGGCATGAAAAGAGTGCAAGCTTGAAACAAGTTTGACATGACAAGAGTGCAAGTTTAAAACAAGTTTGACATGACAAGAGTGCAAGTTTAAAACAAGTTTGACATGACAAGAGTGCAAGTTTGCAACAAGTTTGAAACAAGTTAACGCAAGCTCGAAGTCACCATGGGACGAACTTACAGCAAGCTTGCCGCGTCAAACTCATTCCAAATTACAGCAAAAACAGAGTACGAACACAATCCGGATTAAACTTCGCGACCTACCGGTTCAGAAGCTGACGGGCTAACCAATGGGCCAGTTAAACTCTAAGAGGAGAAGATAGATTTCGCTAATATATCGTTCGATTCGATTCTTATACGATTTATTTCAAACTGTTTTCTTGATTTCATTAATTTTTTGAGTTGAGAATATGATTTGAAGTCAAAGAGAGAACGATTTTAGCTAATAATAACTACTATTTGCTAGTAGAATAAATTATGAAATTAGAGTTCAAAAGTAATTACTTTTAAAATGGGACAAAATGTAAGTTATTATTTTTTCAACAAACATTGACTGTTTTTTAGGTTTAACTTTGTTTATAAACGTTAAAATTTCCAAATCAAGAAAAAGGCGATTTTTTCCGTTTTTTCCCAAAAAATTACTTGGTTCTTCATCATCATCCACAACCAGTTCATCGTTGTAAACCGTGTATGTGAACAAAGATGCTGAGTGCGAAGTATAAAGCTTTGTTGGTGAAGTTGTTTTACTTGAACCAGGAATCACCGACTATTGCCGTTACTGGATTTCTGACTCGCCTGCAATATTTTATCACCTATGGTGGCGGTCATGTGAAACACATACTGCTGTAATATACGATTTGGAGGCATTCTGTTCATTATTTGCGTATCTTTTTTTTCCAATTGGGTACATTAGCGCCACCTATTTGCGGTTTTTTCCCCGTCTTATAAAAATTATCGTTTTTTATTTCGGTTATTTTTAAGTTTTTTATTAATCTTTAAAGTTTCTCCGGACTTTTTGCCCACAAAGTGTATGAAAGATATAGTATTTTGATTAAACTCAGCGAAAATACAATTAAACGTTATTTCAACTTAATATACTAATTACCATTATTTTAAAATATAAATATTTTATAAAGTTGTCTTATCCTTTTATTCCTTAACAGCTATACTGACGGCTGAGAATTGAACTTGAGTCCGCCTCAGTGATATAGGTTGATCCTGATAAATGCTCTTCTTGGTTTTAGCTTACCTACTGCTTGATGCGATGCAATTTGATGATGATCGTCTCGACAATCCGCTTCTTCGTTTCTCTATTGCTGATGAGATGTGCTTCCACCCAACGGCCGCGTGCTAAACTAAAGGTTCTGCCTTTCGACCTCCGACGGGAGAGGACTCTGCCCCCACTCTCCTACATCAGTGTTTACATTTTGGACTTGGATTCACTCGCGTTGTTTACTGTGTGGACTTAGAGCAGTCGCGCTGACTTCTTACCTCTCTAGTGCTCGTGGAAGCGTTGTGACTGTGCATTACACCTATTTTCGGGTGTTTGTTCTCTAGAGCGAACTTTCCCTCTGGATTACGTGTATGTTGTGATTCCTTGACTTACCAAAGCTGTGTTAACCCAGCGGATATATGGCTACTCAAAACGAGTCGATTGCTGACAGCGAAGGGGTAAGTGCCGACCCTTTACACTTTGCCCTTAGTGTTTGCAATGGTATTGATATTTCTAAGTGTACCGGTCCTGAGGAGTGTGATATTTATGTTTGTAAAATTGATGCATGTCTTGATACTTTGGAAAAAGTTTTCCCCCAATCTGTTGAATTATCAAATGCTATCCATATGCTAGATAGGTCTCTTAACCGCATTTTGCATAGGAAAATTAGTATTCTTACAACCTTGTTGTCCAATCAAATTATTGCTAACGCTTATACAAATTCCCATGTAAATAATATCTTTTCCGATGGAGGTTCTGATAGTGAATCCTCTTCCACATCTAATGCATTTCACAAAAAGAGTTAGAAAAATAGGAGATCCCCTCAGAAAGAAGAAAATGCTTCAAAAAAGATTAAACAATCCTTTGAATATCAAATAAATACAAGCAATCGCTTTGCAAATCTGGAAAATGAACAAGACCATTACAAGTTTAAAGTAAATCACTCATATTGGTTTATAAAAGAATATTTTTATTTCTTTGTTAGTGGGATAGTGTTTTCACTTATTCTACTCTTAATGTGTAGCTTTATTCAAATTTGGCCATTGAATTATTTGTTTCAGATTTATTACATAGATGGCGCCAGGATCTTTCAAGCGAAAATTTCCTTTTTAATAGACATTTTTAACTATTATTAACATTTTCTAGATAACTGAATGTATTGCATTTTTTAATATGGTTTTGAGAATTTTAATATAGGTATCTTACTAATTCATGATATCAAAAATTAATTATATTATTTATTCAATTATGCTGATTCATGGTAAGATTTTTGGTTGTGGCAACATGTGATGTCAATATACTGGCGGGCTATAATGAAAGAGATGAATTCTGGTAAGTTCAAGAGGAGACACAGATTAGTTTATGTTTAATGTAAAGTAAAGGTATTTTATTGAATTATATATTTACTGTCTTTAGTGCAATATCTTAGTGCAATATAATGATATTTACATATTTTATCCTGAATTTTAGTCATTTCTATATAGTCATGTTTTATAGTTAGTGTTAGTATAAGACTTTTCTTTATAAATTCTTTCATTTTAGGGTAAATTACCCTGTTTGTTTTTTTCAACAACAATAGTAGCAGGGATGGTTTGTACAGCAAAATTAATCTAACCTGGCTAAAACTTGTCCACAGCCAATCTGTTATATTAATTGTTAAAAACTCCATTTACTTGGATTGCCTATTTCATTATTTTTAATAACGACAGTGTTCTTTCACTTGTTGACATATAATGTTTAAACTTGATTTTTGTTTATGGTAACTATAGTAATTTCAATTTACTAGATTTTATTTAAAATTGATGTATTGTTCAAATAATGACTTTTTGGTATAGGATTTAATTCTTGTTTACTTTATTTCTATATGATTATTATATATATATTAGGGTGTCCCAAAAAAATGAAAGTTGTTTGTTTTTTTCGCATACCCTCTTATTTTTTTCCTTTTATGCCAAAACAATTGTAAATAAAGTTTCATGTAATTTCAAACACGGCAACCCGTGCCGACTTGCATCTAAACGTGTCAATAAGTACTTGTATACTTAAGCCAGCGAACGCTGACACGTATCAGCCTGCCATGTGTCTGTTGCGGAACACATAGCAGATGCAAATGGTAAGGACAAAATAAAACAGAAAAAGAGGTTTTGGAAAGCTTCGACAGTGGCAATGCACAACCCGTGAAACGTGTTAGTACCAGTTTACTCAGGACAGCGCACGTGTTGTCGTGCTTATAATTACAAGTTGTTTTGTTAGTAAATGTTTGTATAATTTTTAATCAGTGAAAAGAACATAACATTGGAATTGCGTAGTTCTAAAAAAGTGATATGTTTAATAGGGGACATAAAGCACCAAATAACGGATTCAAAACTTCCTCTAATGGACAGGTTCTTGCAGTTTTGTTTTACAATATTCGAGAAGTGAATTTAATTGTTAATGAAAGTGAAAATCTCGCTTTTCTAGAATGTATTATCTCTTGGGAAAATGCACGCATATCTAACAATTCGTTGCCAAATTGTGTGAGGAAACTTGTTAACGTGTATCAAGTTTGGAGAGACTTACAAAAAAAATGCAAAAAAATTACAAGACGTATTCAAGAGGCGACAACAGGAATTTAAAAGTGATTTAGACAATTTGTTCGACATTGCACACGCTGATGCACTTCAGTTAATGAGAATAGAGGAAGATAGAATGTTCTTGCAGCGCCAAAGAGAGCCGGGCCGACCCGGTCACTTAGGTGGAGTGGATAAAAAACTGACCGACAAAGAGGAAATGGCGCGACTTCGAGCTGTCCAAGAAGAAGATCAGCGAATCAGATATGTTTCCGTTTCAACATCCTCGGTATCATAACCATTACAAGAAGGTTCCTCTTCGAATTCTCGTGAAAATACGGATTCAGAAGATGTTTGAACACTGATCGAAAGCTCAGAACCTGGGATAAGTAAATCAGTAATAAGGAAAAATTTTATTATTCCAATGTTAGTTGCTGCATTAGACAGGTGCGAGTTAAGTATGCGAGATTCTGTGTTTATTCTTGAAGTTACTATTGATGCACTTGGATGTAACATTGATGAATTTCCGATAAGTAAGTCTTCAATTCAAAGAATCCTTACAGAAAAACGGAAGGAACGCGTGGAAAACATAAAAATTGATTTCCAGAACGAGGTACCGGATGTAGTGACCTTATATTGGGATGGTAAACTGTTGCCTGCTTTGAGTGCTCGAAAATCGAAAGAAGAACGCTTTCCTACAGTTATTTTATATGGACTCAAAGAACAACTCGTTATTGTGCCGAGACTGGATAATTCTACAGGCAAAGAACAGGCGCAGGCTGTTTGGAAGGCGATCTTAGATTGGAAACTCTAAGACAAAGTCTAAATTCTCTGTTGTGATACTACGACTTTGAATACAGGTCATTTTAATGGTGCTTGTGCGCTCCTCGAGCAGAAATTTGATAGGGAATTGCATTTTTTTTGCTTGCCGCCATCATGTATACGAACTTGTATTAAAGGCCGTATTTGAAGTGAAAATTAAACAAGTGACAACAAGCCTCGATATTCCACTCTTTAGAAAGCTGAAAGAAATTTGGAAAATATCAATCCCACTAAAATACAGTACCATAGAGAAACAGTGGAATTGTTCCGAACTGTACCCAAACTTGAAAATTTGCTTAACTTTTACCGCGCTGAACTTAAAAATGTTATGGTCAGAGATGGCTATCGAGAGTTGATCAAACTCTCTATCGTATTTTTAGGAGGAGATACAGAAAAAAATTTAAAATCAGACCTCCGGTTGCCATACACCAAGCTAGATGGATGGCCCGAGCGATTTACACCCTAAAACTATCGTTATTTAGTTCTCAGCTGAACTAAATAACGATATAATAACTGAATTAAAAACCAAGGATAAGGAAGCACGGTTAGACGTCTGCTTGTTTATCTCGACAATCTACGTTAAACCATGGCTTCAATGCATTTTGACAGTTAAGCACCCTACAAAGATTTGTGCTTTTTGAAATCTCTGAAAGCTTACGAAAAAGTAAATGAAAGTATCTCGAAAGCTTCTTTACAGAAATTTAGCCAGCAGTTATTGTATTTTACTGACGAAATAGCAACATTGGCACTTTTTGATGATGATGTGGACGAAGAAACGGTTGGTGTGGACGGTTGCAAATTTACATAGAGCAATTTTCTCGACCCATGAGAAAAGATACATTCGAAGGATAACTTTGTGCTTCATTGTATGGTGAATTTGATACGTTGATTTTGTAGTTTTTTATTTAGTTATTTATTTATATCACTCAATTGTGACCTGTTATTTTATTTTTTTAAAGAGAAAAGCGTCGAAGATTTCATATCAGTCAAAAGTCAGTCATTGTTTTCTAGATTCAAAATTAGTGATAGTTTTCTCAACGAGAGTCCCTCTTCATGGGCGAATAACGCTTCGTTTCTAGACGCGAAAAAGGCATTCTCAGTGCTTAGAGCAGTGAACGATGCAGCTGAAAGAGCGGTAAAAATAATGCAGGACTTTCATGGTTTAATAACGGTTGAGGAGGAATAGAAACAATTTTTGGTACGTTGCGTACAAGAACACATGAAGATCTATCCTGACAGTAAAAAGCAAACATTGAAACGAAAATATGTACAGTAATGTTTATTTTAATGTAATATAGTAATCAATATCTGTTTAATAATGTGCTTATGATGTCAATATCTGCTTAATAATGGTGTCTTATGTACCAAAGAAACATATATTTTGCAATCTTTCCATAGTATTCCCCGTACAAGATTTCAACCTCAACCTCATTACAAGACCTCAAGTCGGCACAGGTTACTGTTATCTTATTGCCATAATACTTTTTATTTATGTTACTGAGAATAATAGAAAAAAAATAGAGGGTATGCGTATTCGATTTAGCAAAAAAAAAATCCTTATATCTTGGGACACCCTAATATATATATATATATATATATATATATCAATGTCATGAAAATCAATAAATGTTGAAATAAAATGGAGAGACTGTAGTTAATCGGTAAAAGCGTATAGATGCTCATCAGGGTAAGTAAAATCTATACGAACCGCTAAAAAATTAGTGAAATCATAATGTTTTCTGCGAACAGTGCTGGCATAAATCTAAAAACACTGTCCTTTACCCCGAACATTAAGATAAACCAAGAATTTGAATGAAATACCAAATATTAGAAATAATTTTACGAACCAAAAACTGAGAGATGCAGCCAACGGGAGACGTGACAAAGGAATGAACCTAACGCGTCATGTAGGGTCCAGATGTTTACAAAATATCAAATTACTTTCTTTTGCGTATATATATATATATATATATATATATATATATATATAGATAGAGTATAAATCGAAAAATGAAAGAGTATAGAATGTGAAATGAAAAAAACGCAATAAAAGCACAATAACGTTTCTTCAGGGGATGAAAATTTTGTCTTTACTCTAGTTTATTTTCAATTCGTTTTTTTTCATATCCTTTCGAATTTGATATGAATGTTTGTTATTTATTTTATTATTTTCTATTATGTTTGCCTCTTTTATTATATATATATATATATATATATATATATATATATAACGCTTTTTCCCATGTTATCTTGTGAACACGATAACTGGAGTAATTTTGGTGTAAATTTAACCAGCATGGGATATGTTGTAAGGATAGTGAAAATCTCGGTCGAGTTCGTAGATGGACTATCCAGCTCAAAGGGGGTGAAAATGGTGGGGGTGGAAATTTTCATTTTCCCATAATTCCTTTACAATTGAAAATAGAAAGAAAATTCAAATTAGGCGAATTATTGCCTTATCATAACGAACAATTTTTGCATTTAAACTTTTTCGATATCTACAATTGCTTAGAAGTTATGAGCTGAAAAGTGATTTTCCCATCCTTCCCGTCCTCTCCCCCTAACTTAAAGTACGTTTTAACCTATGTATGTTACCCCTTGTTGGAAAGCTCTCGTCATTTGCAGTCTCTTTCACCCACTTTCAATCTTTCAGCTCTAATCTTTATGAGAATAGAGGGCGAAATGTTCTTTTCCTTATTATTAGTAGAGACGTGTATATATATGTAATAATCTCACTTAATTTTATTTCAAATTCTAATATTATATATTTTAAAGTCTTAATGTATTCCAAAATCACTTTTCTTCAACTCCAGTTTCGTTCTATTTCCTGCTCTGAAGGTATATTAAATCTCTCGTTTTGGCATATTTAAATCTAAAAGAATATTTTAATCGTTTCCACGCGCACACAAATGGCGAAATCAGCGACTTTTACCGCCATGCATTTTCCCTAAAAGACTTACGTAATATAGTAAAAATAGCTATTATTCCCTTCACTTTGATCACATGTCTATCTGTTAAATCCTTACCGGGGACAAAGCAGGGATCTTTTGTTCTCTTTTGGCTTGAAACCTTATACTAAGATGTACGTACATACCGTCACTCTCCCATAATAAAATGAAAATTAGAATTTAACTCGCCCTGTTTAATCATTTAACGACTACAACAACGAATACATTTGAT
>BGPR01043052.1:0-13062 GCA_013235015.1 Araneus ventricosus
GTAGATCCAAGATATTTTCTCCCTTACTTCACAAATATCAAAAAACATTTCAAACTATTCTTTCTTTTAACATTACTCATGGGTGATGAAATGACCTTGAAGCTGTGAAAATATCAAAAGCTTTGAAAGTGCTGAGCATCAAAGAAAATTTGACCTTTCCATGAGGTGGATAAAGGCATAAAAAAAAGGATATTGTTTCCTTTTGAAATCGGTATTCCTCCAAACAGCTTATTAACCATAATGCCTAAAAAAAAATCGTGATATTGTACCAGGATTCATCTAGACCTTGTTCAAAAACAAGTTTGCCACCTATGAAGATGATTGAGAATATGGATAGTGAAAATTAAAACATCATGAAATGAACTGTGATGAAGACGAAGATGATGAAGACACCATCAAGGATGAAATCACCAAGCCTTCGTGGTATGATGAAATGCTAAAAATTCATCTTAATATAAAATTATTTTAACTGAAAACACAGTGTATCCCCAAATAATGCCTTGTTTTATTCTTGGTTTTCCCTTGCAAATTTCTTTGATGCAGATATATAAATAAATAGATATTGTTCTACAAAACAAAGGAGCGCATTAATAATAATATTTAGTTTATAGTCTAAAACGTTTCAGAAGTTTAAAAGTATTTTAAAAAGCAGAATCTCATTTAACGAATCTTCCTGCATAAATGAACCTTTCGACTTAGAAGGACTCTCGTTAAATTTCCAGAGTCTGACCAGCTCCGACTGTATTAGTAAAATATTCTTGACATTGAGACAAAAAAATGTTCCACTCTTCTGCGATTAACCATGTTATGGACCTTTGAATACCACTATTTTAGAAGATGTTAGACCATTTCAATGGACGCCGCGAGGAAGTGGAGGCCATTTATTTGCCAAAAATAATGAAATTATTGATTCAAACAATATAAAATATAATTTTTTACGTCATTAAGAGCATTTTCCAATTGGAAGTATATGCCTATCTCCAATGGTTTAGAAATTAGTGGATAAAAATAGAAAATTACATCCTAAGTGTAGTGTTTGGTCATTTAAATAAACAAGTGATGTTTGGTAATGGGGCGCAGGCCCAGAGGTAATGGCTTATCTTAGTATATGTTATCTGACATCGACACCACAACATGATCCTGCGGCTGAAATTACTATTTGATTTGATTGGGAATAACACATCGTCAGGCCGACGCGAGCTCAACAGACAAGTTTTGTAGGCAGCTGTGCCAAGGATATTGAGTGGAACTGACATCATATGAGAGTCGAGTCTGAAATCCTCGGAGTGAGAATAAGTCAAGCTGGACCTCGCTCTTGAGAAGTTAATTTTCCCTCTCTTATTCTGTGGCGCTGTCGAATCTCAACATATTAGGGTCAATTTAGAAAAATCTTGCATGATTTTTACTTTCTCGTATACGAAGTATACAAAGAGAAAGTATTGTAATCGTCAAAAAATTCGAACTTGAGATTTTGACGAATCTCCACGTTTTAGACCTCCCTGAGTACGAAAAACACAATTTTGGAATTATGTCTGTCTGTGAACACGATAAGTCGATAGCTATTAGAGCTACGGGGATGAAATTTAGTGTGTGGTCTTTAAACATAATTTGTAGGTGTCTGTCAAATTTTGGACAAAATCCATCCACGGGAAGTCTGTCTGTCTGTCCGAGGTCGTGCGAACACTATAACTCAAAAACTTGAATAGCTAGATGGATAAAATTTGATACACGGTTTTATCATCATGAATGTAGGTCCGTATCAAATTTTGGGCCAAATCCGTCAAAAGGTTGACTGTCTGTCGGTCTGTATAAGCGCATCTCCAACGAGTCCGCTATCTCCACGCGCATGCGTTTTGAACGCAATCTTCTGTTCACGATATTTATTGACTCCTGCTTGGCGCTTTTTTTCATTCGATTCACCATGCGCATGCGTACTTGGTAGCAATCTGTGCACGCGGAAGGATTGTCCTTGAGCCAAGGAAGAGTAGAAATTGGTATTCATTTAATCGGAACGCATCTCTTCGAATTTGATTTTTTACCTAAATATTTTCTCATAGTCATTGGATCCTGGGTTACAATAGGTTCGAATTTTTTTATCCACGTGGGTGGAGGGGAAACAGCACCTTTTTCGAGAAGTATACAGGAAAGTTTAGGGAGACCACTCCCGCTGGTTTCTAAGTAATTCTCATTATTTTTCATCTCGGTGTTAATATTAATTTTGGAATATAATTTCATTTATTATAAATATATAACTTTTCGTTCTGTAAAACGTTGTGCATACCACATTCCTTTTTCGTAAATATGTACTGCTTGTTCCCCCTGCCAACAGATGTTACTCTTGGAATCTGGAGCCGAGAAGTTCTCCTGTTGTTTTGATAGGCCAAATTCACGCACCAAATCATTAAGTTCGTTTTGACGAATAAATTGGAGCCCACTTGAAGCTTCTGGTCTAAAAGTATGATCACAAGTCTTTCCAGATATATCTATATTTTCTTCGGATGTGTCTTCAATGGCGAAGTTGGTATCGGTCAGCCTTCTCTATGAATAACAGGTCGGACATTCGGATATTCAATTTTCAGTTTTTTTAAATATCCTTCTGTGTTCCTATGATAAAAGTAGCAATTACCAAAAGTATTTGAAGGTTCCCGCCACAGTATAGGAAAAGCAAATGGCATAGAACTTCTTTTGCCTAGCATCCACAGAATAAGAGTCACATTGCAACTTACGCAACACACGAGGAGCCCAAGTTTTATCTTGATCGCCAACTTTGGAGCCAAAATACAGAAAATAAGCTTTTCTAATTTCTTGTGTTAAATGTCTACCTTGTGATTTTAATATAAATCGTCCAGAAACACAACAATTTTATCGGGCTGAGCTTTGCTAGATCCAGCTGAAAACGTGCCATTTTCAACGTAAGTTATAACTATAAACACACAACCACACTAACAAAAGAACGTCTCTTTATACCCTGGGATACCGGAAAAAACCGGATAAGGTGGGTTTGAAGGGTTGTCAACAGGCAGAGTTCCCGGCAGGAATAGATGTCAGCAGAAAAGATTAACATATGTGAATGTCATAAAACAATTATGGATGGGATTAGGGAAAAATTAGGGGAAATTAGGGATTCGAGTAGGGAACTAGTTAATTTCTTGAGAGGAAAATTATTCTCTTTAGTCTTGTAGGGCCATTTTGTTTTCTATTTTCGCCATGGTAAGTCGAATTCTTTATCATTAATTAATGTTTTGTTTTTATGACGGCATTCTGTGCCCGATGGCTGGTGATTTTTCTTTAAATTTTATTTAAAATAAATGTTATTGGCGTTCTTGTTTTCGTTTGTTTACAAAAAAGTTTTGTGATTATTCCTTGTATTGTCTTTTTCTTCCTCTTTTGGGATCTTTCGGGTTACAAGAAACTTCCTTTGACGAAAATCAAACTTCTCTCAGAAAATTTTCCCAAGTTTTTTCTGAATCTATAACGAACATGTAACCCTTGCGAAAGTATGCTTGAATGAATTCTTTGTTCTTTTGTTCTTTAGTTACAGTTATTCATGTTGAATTTATTTGTCTTTATACTTATTTGGAATGTTTTATTGTCTTCCTTTGTTTTTTGTATGCAGCGGTATATTGCGCACTTTTAAAACATTGTAATATTTTTCGAATTTGTTTGAATTGTTAATTGCATTTTTATTTGGTTTTATTCTTTATATTATAAAAAAAAATTAGCGGATAGTGACATTTCCTGATACCCTAGCACAGAAACCATACATGTTATGACTTTTTTACTTGCAGATATTTAAATAACTATCAGAATTAATAATAGGAATAATAATTTGGCCGTTGTTACGGAACCACGGTAGACCAGTGATATTTATGTTGTCCATTTATCTTGGAAAGTTCATCGCAAAAGAACGATTAAAGTTCATCACAACTATTAGTCATGCGATTCTTTCTGAGTTTATTAATTGTGGAATATAATTTCATTTATAATAAATATTTATACTCTCCCTTTATCTTGGAAAGTTCATCTCAAAAGAACGATGAAATCATTTATCTTGGAAAGTTCATCGCTAAAGAACGATGAAATCATTTATCTAGGAAAGCACATCGCTAAAGAATGATGAAAGTTCAACACAACTATTAGTCATGCGATTCTTTCTCAGTTTATTGATTTTGGAACATAATTTCATTTATAATAAATATTTACGCTCTCCATTTATCTTGGAAAGTTCATCGCAAAAGAACGATGAAATAATTTATCTTGGAAAGTTCAACGCAAAAGAACGATGAAATCATTTATCTTGGAAATTTCATCGCACAAGAACAATGAAAGTTCAACACAACGATTAGTCATGAGATTCTTTCTCAGCTTATTAACAATTAGCTAATTTGTGCACCTTTGGACTGCATGAAAGATGGCTAGCAATAAAATTTTCAAATATGTAAGAATAACGCCATTAAATGTAGACAACTACCGACCAGAAACGCATTATTGTGAAGAGATAATTTCTCACCTTTATAAATTGTCGCCTCTTTTTCCTAATATTCACGGCTATTTGTGCTTCGATTAGTGCAATTTTCATCTCTCCTTTCTCTCGCTGATTGAGGATAATTATTGTATTCGGTGGCTCATTAAGGTCTCTGCAATTCTTTCTAATTGGCCATGAATTCTTTTTGCAAGGATGTTTCTGCAAGAGAGGATATATAAGTGTCACGCCAACTATTATTTTTATGTGAAGAATTCATTGAGAAAAGTGTCTTGAGGTAATAAAATTTAATTTGTTGTTAAAAATAGTTAGTAGCGTTCCTTAAATCCAGTGGGGAAAAGTGTAAGGATAAAAAACGTCATAAAAGTTTTAAAAAGTTTTTAAAAATAATGCTAAAATGTAAGAAATTAGTTTATTATTAAAAATCTGGAAGTCAAATCATAAATTGTAAAAATCTGAGGCAATCCACGTCATCACCAAATCGATTGAAGTATTTATCAAACCGCAGTACAAACTTGTTCATCCCGACTTGGAAATAAATAATATTACTGCTTATTTAACCACTTCTTGGCAGCTGTCTAGACTTCATGGTCTGTAGACAGACTGTTCTTATTCCTGACAAGTGCATCTTCATTTGCAGGAAAAAGAACTAATTACTAGGTTTAAATCAGATCTATATGGGGAATGGTAACACAACTCCCACTTGAAGCTTAACGTCAAATCTGGAGTTTGGTGGACGCAGTGGATGCTGAAACTGTCATGTAGGAGATGACACCATGATTCCAAAGAACGATACCATTTCTAGATATGCTGTATGCTCATTGCATGTTCACCATTAACTTCAACGATTTGACGCGTTAGATTTACATCAGATCTATATGGGGAATGGTACCACACTTCCCACTTGAAGCTTAGTATCAAATTTTACTAAGTGATTTTAGTATTAAATTTTTAAAGTGATATTAAAAAGTGATATTAGTATCAAATTTTACTAAGTAATTAATTTTACTAATTAATTTTATTACCAAACTAATAAAATTAATTAGTTTGGTGGGTATAGTGGATCCTGCCATTGTCATGTAGGAGATGACACCATGATTCCAAGGAACGATACCATTTCTAGATATGTTGTTTGCTCATTGCATGTTCACAATTAACTTCAACGATTTGACGGATACTTTCGCACGCAGAAACATTGTTAAGATCATAACCACAAAGATAGCGCTTAAGCGAATAAAACGATAGCATTAATTTGTTAAATATAAAGGAATAAATATTACTCTTTCAAGTATATTTTACTCGTGTATTTCAAATGCAGTCGCTTTTGGGTAGATTCCTGATAATAAGACTGCCGATTGTCCTGGTTCTCTTGACAGGACTTCTGGAAAATCTCTCGGTCCAGATCGTAGAATAGCCATCCAACTCAAAGGAGATGGAAATGGTTGGGGTGTTGAAATCTTCATTTCCCTATAACTTCCTTTCTATTGAAAATAGAAAGATGATTGAAATCATTGCTTCATCATAATGAGCAACTTTTGTGCTAAAAGATTTTTGATAGCTGCCAAACCTTAAAAGTTTTGTTGTTCTTATCTTGTTCAAGATACTTCAATACATAACTGATCTTGCAAAAGAATCGCATGCATTTTATTAATCTTAACCTAGATAAAAAGAAATCTGCTGGCACCTTCAAGCAACAGGAGTTTTTTTTTTAAATTTACTATCCTTTAACTACTTGTTCCAAACCTGGGCTTAAAAAAAGCACTTTTCCTGTCACTCGCATATTCCTGGAAAAAATCCTTCTCTACAACACTCCGCACACCCAAGACACTTTTTTTCTACCAGCACGACCCGGTCTGTTCCTTTGATGACATCCCCTCAGCCAATATGAAATACCCCCTTCCTCCTTCCCATTCTGTCGGAGCGGGATACTCAATACCCTCACAAAAACATCGCCTGTCAAAAATGAAGGATCTTTCTGATTTCAACCACTGAAGTGGGGATGTAGGAATTCACACCACCTTCTTCCACCCTGAGCCCGTGGAGGAATCTCTCCCTCCTGAACTCCTCAGTGAAAAATCCGGGAGAAATAAAAGGAATCCGGAGATAGGGGGTGAGGAGATCAATTTCCTCTGCCTTGTAATCGATGCGAGTTAGAGTTGTGGATAAAAACCACCGGTTCTGAGCCCCCTCAATCGGCATTTGTTTTTCTCTGTCGTTTTGGATATTAAACAGAAGAGAGACTGGGGTGTTTTGGATGAGCTGGTGTTGGTGACAGCTAGCGGTTCCGAACCTTTTTCACTCGCGTACCCCTTTATTAAACCTGTGATGTATTTCAGCATAATATGAAGATTCGTAGAGCCTTCTTTATCAAAAATAATATGTTTATTGGACGTCTCCCACAGCACAAACATGTAAAACAAACGCATGCACTTACATCACAAACGTTACATCACTGACGTACATCGAATTCCATGTTCAAAAGCCTCATTATTCTTTTCCGTTGCTAGGCAACGTTCGCAAAAGACAAATATATCGTTGCCATACTATTTTTATAATCTTTAGAAAAGAATTATGCCAAACGATATTTTTAATTAATTTCTTTTTCAGCCAAACGATATTTTAAAATTAATTTCATTTATGACCAAACGATTTTTTTATCTAATTAATTTCTTTTCTTCAAATATTTTAATAATTCTACAAATATATATATTTATTCGTTACGAATATTACAACACCTTGCCATACGATTTTATTTAACTTCTTAAATAGATGCCACCACCCATTCGGGATATTTTTTATTATTTCTATCTATTTAATATGGTAAAGGATACTTGAGGCATTTAAGCGTGCCCAGGTGATTTTTGCACTTAAAATTAATTATTACGTTGACTTAAATACGGATTCCAATAGCAAAACTTCTGTAGTTCGATGCGCGTGTCAGAGTCGTCATTGTATGTTAAGGCGTTAATCTTTTTATTTTTAAGTATTTTCTTTTATAATAACCTCTCAATCATCTCTAAGCACAAAATATAAAGACAATAAAATAAAATGCAATTAACAATTAAAAGAAATCTAAAAAAAATATTACAAAATTGTTACAATGTTTTAGTAGCGCACAATATGACGCTGCATACAAAAAACATTCTAAGTAAGTGAAAAGGCAAACAAATTAAATCCAAAAAACGAATCAAACGAACAAATTCATTCTGGCCTAATTTCTCAAGGCTTTTCGATATGGATTCGAAAAAACTTGGGAAAGTTTTCTGTCAGAAGCTTGACTTTCGTCAAAGAAAACTTCTCGTAATCCGAAAAATCCGATGGAAGGAAGAAATAAACAAGGAATAATCACAAAAGAGTGTTTTTTAAACAAACAAACACTATAACGCCAATAAGATTAACAATTTACAACAATTTAAAGAAATTAAAGAAAAATCACAAGCCATCGGGCACAGAATGCCGTCATGAAAACAAAACAATAATTAAAGGAAAAGAACTTGACTTACCCTAGGCGAAAGGAGAAAACAAAATGGCCCTACAATACTGAAAAGAATAATTTTCCTCTCAAGAAATTCACTAGATCCCTACTCGAATCCCTAATTTCCCCTAATTTTTCCCTAATCCCATCCATAATTGTTTTATGATTTTCATATATGTTAATCTTTTCTGCTGACATCTATTCCTGACGAGAACTCTGCCTGTTGTCAACCTTTCAAACCTACCTTATCCGGTTTTTTCCGGTATCCCAGAGTATAAAGAGACGTTATTTTTCAGTGTGGTTGTGTGTTTACAGTTATAACTTTTGTTGAAAATGGCACGTTTTCAGCTGGATCTAGCATAACTCAGCACGATGAAATTGTTGTGTTTCTGGACGATTTATATTAAAGTCACAAGGTAGACATTTAACACAAGAAATTAGAAAAGCTTATTTTCTGTATTTTGGCTCCAAAGTTGGCGATCAAGATAAAACTTGGGCTCCTCTTGCGTTGCGTAAGTTGCAGTGTGACTCTTGTTCAGAGGATGCTAGGCAAAAGAAGCCTAAATGGCAAAAGAAAACAAAATGGCCCTACAGAAGCCAAACAGTTGTCTAAGCACAAAAAATGTTTTTATTAATAATTAATTATAATATAGGGAAAAATAATAGAATTTAGCACAAATTAACCCTTTCGCTTTTAACGCCGGCTATAACTCGCATCCACAAAACAACCCGCAAGGACGAACGCTGCCCATAGCCAGCATGCACGATGGATTCGCAGAGACTGGCGCAGGCTGTAGTCGGCACCATTTATTTGAACATTAATTAATCTTTATATTATATAATATATATTAATTGAATTTTAATTATTATATTTATTGTTTACTAGGCGCTCTCGCCGCCCTCTGGGCGGGTTCGCGGCCAGCACCCACTTTGCTCAGCATTGTCCTTACACCTGGCTGCTTCGAGGGTCTCAGCCACTATTTTTTACTTTCTTGTATACAAAGAGAAAGTATTGTAATCGTCAAAAAATTCGAACTCGAGATTTTGACGAATCTCCACGTTTGACACCTCCCTGAGTCCGAAAAACACAATTTTGGAATTATGTCTGTCTGTGTGTCTGCATGTCTGTGAACACGATAATTCGAAAACTATTAGAGCTACGGGGATGAAATTTGGTATGTGGTCTTTAAGCGTAATTTGTAGGTTTCTATCAAATTTTCGACAAAATCCGTCCGCGGGAAGTCTGTCTGTCTGTATGTCCACGATCATGTGAACGCTATAACTCAAAAACTTGAATAGCTAGATGAATACAATTTCATACACAGTTTTATCGTCATGAAAGTAGGTCCGTATAAAGGTTTGGGCCAAATCCGTCAAAAGGTTGACTGTCTGTTAGGTTGACTGTCTGTTGGTCTGTATAATCGCATCTCCACGCGCATGCGTACTGGACGCAATCTTCTGCGCACGATATTTATTGACTCCTGCTTGGCGCTTTTCTTTTTCATCCGATTCTCCATGCGCAGGCTTTCTGGTAGCAATCTGTGCGCACGGGAGGATTATGCGACTTTGTCCTTGAGCCAGCAAGAGTAGAAATCGGTACGCATTTATATCGGAACGCATCTGTGAATTTGATTTTTTACCTAAATATTTTCTGATAGTCATTGGATCCTGGGTTACAATAGGTTCGATTTTTTTTATCCACGCGGGGGAGGGGAAACAGCACCTTTTTCGAGAAGTATACGAGAAAATTTAGGGGAGACCACTCTCGCTGGTTTCAGTTTTAAATACTTCATGAAGATCAGTAGAGCAGACCATAAAACCAAAGTAGATTTCATATTCTTTGTAGACAACAGATTCCTTTAAAAATTGTGAAATCTTTCAATAAACCTCATCTAGTTATAATGTTTTGTATAACTGATTCACGAAATTTGACATGAAAGTCATCCGATCCATAAATACAGAAAGATATCGCCCTAAATAACCAGTTTCAATCACCTACGATAGGTATTTCACAATATTTTTGACACGCCATTTGGATGGAACTGTTGGGATCTATATATTTAAAATAATATGGTAAAACCTTCAGACACTTCGCCAGCCCAACTATTTGACGGATTTCGATACTTTTCATTTCATATGAAAGCTTATGACATCTATTTATGCCATCAAGGGTCGTCTGCCCCCCACCCCCCATTTTCGACCGAAACCGAAAAAACATTTCTCCACCATACATTCTCTATATGTTTTTTCGATTTCGTTCGTAAATGGGTGTGGTGGGCGGCAGGCAACTCTTGATAACATATCTAGACGTCAAAACATCTCAATTAAAAAAAAATTGTCGAAAACCGTCGGGTGGTTGGGGCTGGGGGATTTCTGCAAGGTTTGCCCGTAGATAATGTACAGAGGAAAAGTGGTTTTTCGATTTCGTTCGAAAATGGGTGTGTTGAGGGGCAGGCGACCGTTAATGACATATCTAGACGTCGTAACCTTTCAAATGAAAAAAAAAATGTCGAAGTCGGTTGAGTGGTTAAGGCTGGCGGACTCGGTGAAGATTTTCTTTACCAAATTGTTTTAAATAAATATATAGATGTAGATATTGTGAATATATTGTTTAAAAATATCCCTTGTCTTCCAAGAGCCTGCCAAGATGGGGATATTCAGGCGTAAGACGTAAACCCAAACGCCAAAGAACGCGCAATGCGTATAGACTTTTGGCGCGAGGTCTGGTTCAGTGATGGCGTTACAGCGGAATGAATCGCTGCGTAGCGAAAGGTTTAATATTAAAATAGACCGAACCAATAGCATTCACAACAAATATATTCAATTTATTTTTTATTATTAATCTTCTGTTTACTCTGATAAAAACGAGGGGAGAGTGGGGTAAAACCGAGTTGTGGGGTAAAACCGGGTAGTGGGGTAAAACCAGGTACTTTTGATTCTGGCAGTACTAGTTCTTCTTTCTAGTGGACAGATACTGAATTACACTCTACTAGTCAAGAAAAAGGAGCAGTCATAGTGGCGTGTTGTAGCTGTATAATTTACTGTTTCTGTGAAGGTTTATTTGTTTCAAAACGTCAGCTATCTAATGTTCGTTTGATTTTAAACCGTCCTTACTTGAAAATCATTACACTTTTAGAAACCCTTTTTAGTCCAGCTTATTATACCTTTACTAAAGATTTGTACACTATCAAACAATAAGGATTTACTCCAATGATTGTGCTGTTCTATTTCGTTTCCTATAACCTCTGCACTCGGGGTATAACAGGGTACTCTAAGTGGCGTAAGATCGGGACAACAGTCAGTATTGATTCCGCAGAAGACGATAAAAACACATCAGACGTTGATTTTTTATATTTTAATGATGAATTTTCTAATTTAAATAAAGAAGAATGTTTAATCTAATGTGAAAACTGTCTTAGCTGTGCCCACGAAAGCTGCAGTGGCGCGGAGGAAGAAGACAGCTGCTTTACATGTGAATTTTGTAACTAATAACCTTAAATTGTCATATAAAATAAAAACGATTGCAACTTTTCCATTGAAAATCGAGTTTTCTTCATTTTTTATGAAGTTAACATGTGTAAGTGGGGTAAAACCGGGTAGTTTGGCTTTTTTTATATAAAAATTATTGATAAAAAAGTAATGAAATTTTGCGATGATGAAGTTAATGAATAATGCGACTTTTCTGGAAAGATACATTGTACTTCGATAAACAATGAATATTTCAATAAAATTTGACAAGCTCTATGTCGAATATTTTAGCTGCCCGGTTCTACCCGGCTTTCCCCTATACTGTTGTTTGACGCGATAGGTCATTTTGACAGGGAGAAAATCTTATTGCCTTATGAGGTTATAGGATCAGATAATTTGATAAACATGCACATTCCACAAATATGCCTGTGAAAACGGTAACTCAAATTGGAACTTCCAGTCCGAAACATCGTCGCGTGATAAAGTTTTAGGTCTGATTCGTCTGCCTGTCTTCGTCAACATCGGCAAAAGCACGCGTAACGATTTTTGTACAGTCTCTGAAGGTGACAGCTTTATAGAAATGAACTAAATAAATTTTTGTTAAATTACTAATTTAAAGTCACTTTGTTAAATATTTCCTGACTGGAATCGATATTTTTTATAATGTTACAAAGCTATAAAGCCGTTTCCCTGAGATGCTAATCTTGGTGACAAATTTGGCGAATTGTCGGCAAAGGTGGCGATTTTTGCGACAAAAGCAATTTTCTAGAAGGACCTCGAACTTTCAACCTATTTCTACTGGTTTCATGAACTTTCTGGAGATTACGTCACTTCCTACGTAATGAAGTCACTTCCTGTTGAAAAAGTATAACGGCAAGCTCTCAAGCCAAGAAGAGTTAGTTGATTTTGATCAGGAAACAAGCTGGTGAGCTTACAAGAAGCGTTTGAGCGTTGTGTTGAGATTTAATGGTAATCTCTGTTGTGAATTTTTACAAGTGCTGTTTTAATAACTTTGCTACTTTCTTTGCTTAGAATATTTGTAAAATAAAGAACTTTATTTTTAAAATCCTGCTTATTGGACTGCATTCACTTACACCCACAAGACGATTTTGTCACAATATTCTATCAGGAAAAATAAAGTTTTCATCTCAAAACCTCTCTGGTTCAGAGAAAATTCTACTTTTAATAGAAAAAATGGGTTTTTTTTCTTCCAATGCTAGTTCCAATGCAACAAGAAAATTAAATTGCTAGAACCTGCGTAAAATTCAAACTCTCATTGCGTTGGGATATTTTTGCCGAGCATGCCATGAAAACTAATTTTCACGTAAGCGTTTCTGAAACGTAATTTATTTCCCTTTCGTATATTCTCCAAAATGCTTTATTTTCCTTCGACTCTCATTATTTAACTTTTTGTGACATACGCCGACCATTTTTCGCAGTTGTGGTGCAAGAGAAAGTAAGAAAAGAGAGAAGAAAAGTAAGAGAAAGAAAGATGAGAATGTTGGAGGCGTGAAAACTGAAGTCACATACACTTTCCCTGCAGCATTTCAAAAACGAAGCACTGGTAACTTATATCAGATAAGATTGTCAAAAACAAACGAGATCAGTGTCGGGAGTATGTCAAGTTAATTAAAAA
>BGPR01043053.1:0-13062 GCA_013235015.1 Araneus ventricosus
TACTCATTTCATTCTCATATATATATTCCATTTGTATATTTGCATAGGTATTCATTTTCATTATCATCTTTTATTATTAAATTTTTATTGATGTTTAACTTCATTTTTACTTGACTGTTGTTTTTAGATGTAAATACTTAAATTATTTTACACATTGGTAGCCGCTCTCCAGTTTTAGTTATAGACCCCGTTTTCTATGGTCAGTTCTTCCTGTCCACCTAAGACGATTCACTCTACTTAACACTTTCCCGTGGATCCCCCTCTCATTTAGGTGGTATGCTCAGACATGACCCGGGGCGCTGTCCTATCCTTCTGTCCTTGGGGGACTTGGGTTTTTAAGCAATTTGGTTTTTAAATACTATTAATATTTTAAAATTGTTACTTTTTTATATCTAGCATGTTTTTAGATAAATTGGGATTTGTACGCTGAGTTTCTGCGCTGTTGCGCTCTCCTTTCACGGCTTGCGACTTTTGGCTTTTAACTCTTGTCTATTGTCTTGTTGCCAATTCAGTCTTGTCTTTTTAATTATTCCTTTTTGTTGTGTGTGTGTGATGTGTTGTCTGTGTGTGTGTGTTGTGTGTTACTTACAGTATTTTATTTGTTTATATGTAGGAGTCAGGGTTTGGAGGTCTGGTTGATTTTTGGCGAACTGGTGCCCTTTTGGATTTTATTCTATGGTGATGCTCCTATTGGAGTATGGCTTGATCTTCTTTTAATAAAGTTTTTTAATATTGGTGTGTGTATATTATTTTACACTTATTTGATTTTTAAAGGTGGAATTTGGTGTGTTGTTCGTGCCAGTGGCAGTCTTTTTTGGCTAGCGATTTTTTGACCAGTTTTAAATAATTAGATATTATTAATAAGTTTCACCATTTTGATATTTTTCTGGAGCACTACTTGGAGTAATAGTATGACTAAAGCATGGAACTATATATATGGATTCTATCTTATTATACGAACACGGGACTGATGATCATTAAAATGGCGAGACCCTGTGTGGGCTAAGTTTTTGGTGCCCCTCTTTTTGCAGATTATACAAACTTTTATTAATATGGATAGTGTGAGGCTCTTGGCTACAAGTGTTTTAACTTGTGCTTCATCAAATGTCTTTCGCTCCATTTGTCTTTCGCTCCATCATCTGTAAATATGCATTTCATCAGCTCTTTTAACTTAGAATTTTATGGGTTTTTTTCTTTATATATTTTGCCACTGATCAAGTTTGCATCAACCAGATTCTTCCCTTGGCTGTTTTTGTAATTTTTAATTGTTGTTTTTATTATTTGTCTTTATTTGTACCTTGTACTTGCAAATTTGATTATTATGATATATGAATATATATACAGCATGCCTCTTTTACTGGGCTGTGCCCGTATGGAGGTTTTTACTCAGACCTGTTTTTATGCATTTATTTTTATACTGTATTTAATTGCTGCCCTTGTTACTGGGCACAGTATGTACAAAGGCTTTTATCTTTTCAATCATTTTGATATAAATTTATTTGCTGTGCTTTTTACCTGCCATTGTTGGCATAGTATGTACAGGTACATGTGTCTACCTTTCCCGCCTGTTGGCGTAGTGTGTTTGTCATTTTTATTGATTGTTCTTATGTTTTTTTAATTACTACCCTTGTTATTGGGTAATGCTTGTGGAAATTCTTAATTTGACTCAATAAATCTGTTCCGTTGGGGCCGGGGCTCGTCGTTCCGCCGACGTGCTTGGGGTCCCATTTCCCCGCCGTCCCTTTTGGCCCTAAACCCTTTGGGTGGGCAGGTTCGGCGTGGGTATTTAATTTAATTTAGTAAACAACGTTCGGCAGACTCGCTCATGTGGTGAATGGATTGTAGCAACATCTGGTAAGTTCAGTTATTCATTTCTATAATATTTTTAATTAAATTTCATGATTAAACTTATTTTTATTTATTTCAAATAATTTTTCAAACTAAAATTATAAATTTGCTATTATAATTTCTTTTCTGATTGCTGAAGAATACCGCCACGGCGTAATCGAAAATTAATCTTATTTATTTGATAATATTTTAAGGTACGTATCTGCCTATGTTTGAAGCAAATGTCTTGAAATAAGTTACTTTAAAAAGTTTTTCGCTATTGTGCAATGAAAACATAATGTTTGAAAAATTAATTGTTCTCTTCGATATTTAACCAAAACGACTAACACTATTTTAAAATTTTAGAGAAAATGAGCCGAAACCATTCATCTGCATTTGTTGAACTGCCATCGGAAATAAAGATTCCCTGTGATTCTATAGAAGATATCACAAGCTTGAAGAATGGCTAATGAGTGATAACATAATGTAAAGTCTTTGGTAAGTAATTACCAATGTGTCAAATTTTAGTACTAATAAAAATCTGTTTTCAGGGATCTTCATTATGGTGTTGAAATCTTTTTATTCTTCTACCGTCATACTATTTGATTGAACTTAAGATTACTTAAAATAGTGTGTTTAAGTATTTTCAAGGCCCATAGCAACTAAAACCAAACATGTAAACAAATGTAAAATTTATGTAATAAGTGTGTCTTTAAGATATTTGAGCAATTAAATCTTCATTAGCAATATCTCATTAACATGTGATCTTAACTATAATGATTAAAGCATTTTTATTTTTTCTATATTGAAGATGTTAAATTTACTTTAATGATTGTGAAACTCTCCGTTCTGCGTGGGGTTTCTTTTATGTGAATTATGGAGACAAATAAAGACCAATGGTTTTTATCCCAATTATTTATTGACTTTGTTACGGGATACGGATAACGAACACACACAAATGATGAAATATGTACATGATGACACGAAATATAAAATGCTCACCAGCTCAGTTACATTTCGAGCTGTGAGTTTAATATCAAAACATTACTGACACTTCATGTAAAACATTCACCGGCTAAAACTCTAGTCCGCCACTCGCCAAGCCCATTCGGCCCGCGTCAGGCACTTCCCCGTTCTTCTCTACTGTCAACACTCGATGGCTGCCAACGCTTCGTTGCTCCGCAGCGCCCTCGCACGCCGCCGCCAAGAGAAAAACGGATCTGCAATGAGTTTTTCTCTGACAATATTTGCATATATAATAATCAAAAAAATGTTAAACTGCACGATGACAACAGATTTTAACAAGACTGTTATCATTTAGTTTGCAGACGAGATAAAGCATCAGCATCCTGGTTTAAGATTCCAGGGCGATGAGTGATCTTATAACTCCATCGTTGTGAGGCTAATGCATATCTAGTTAATTTAGGGCTTTTTGGAGTTTTCTCGATCAAGTATTTTAGAGGATTATGATCTGTTACGATTTCTACAGTAGTCCAATACAACAATTTATCAAACCTTTTAAATCCGAATAATATGGCATACGCTTCCTTTTCAACAGTTGCCCAGTTTCTCTGAGTTTTATTGAATTTTTGACTCACAAACGCGATTGGTCTATAATTCCCTTTTTCATCTTTCTGAGTTAGACAACACCCAACTGCATAGTCTGATGCATCTGCATGAATTTCAAAGGGTTTGCCAAAATCAGGGGCATTTAAAGCCGTAGCCTCACACAGAGCTTTTTTCAACCCGCAAAATGATTCCTCCTCGCGTTTTCCCCATTTTACATCTCCTGATTTTTTTCCCTTGGTTAGTTCAGTTAAAGGTGTTGCAAATTCTGCATAGTTAGGAATATACGATCGATAAAATCCCATTAAGCCTAGGACCGATCTTACATCCTTTTTCGTCTTTGGCCTTTCTAGCCGTTTTATTGCCGCAATTTTTTCCTCGTCTGGGGCATGCTTACCACCACCTATTTTATGACCTAAAAATTGTAATTCTTTGGCTGCAAAAGTACATTTTCTTAATTTTACTGAAAATCCCGCATTTTCCAATTCTTGCAGTACATTCCTCAAATGGATTAAATGTTCATCCCATGTTTTAGAATATACTATAATATCATCGATGTAAGCCTGAACATAACTAGAATGACTTCGGAGAACATTATTCATTATTTTCTGAAATGTACCCGAGGCTCCTGATAAACCAAATTCATAACCTTCCACTGATATACCCCGTTATGCGTCGAGAAAGCTGTTAAAACTCTGTTTTCATCATACATTTTAATTTGATAATATCCCTTTAACAAATCTAGACATGACAACCACTGAGCCATCCCCGCAGTAAAACTCAATTCCTGTGTGTCTTTCATGGGATAATTAGGAACCTTTGTCACTGCGTTAAGGGCTCTGTAGTCTATACACATTCGAATGGATGCGTCCTTTTTTGCCACACGTACTATAGGATATGTGACATCTGCATTTGAAGGTTCAATCAAGTCTAGGTGCAATAGTTCTTTCACTTGTCTGTCCACTTCTCTCCTGTAAGACATTGGGACACTGTAAGAATGTGGCTTCTGTCTTGTAACATTGGGCAAAAGTTCAATTACATGTTCTCCAATTGCGACTGGTTGCACTGATCTACTGAATAGAGGTTCAAACTCTTTAAGCATAGTCTCTAATTCATTTCGCTGTGTAGCTGACAGGTCAGAGGAGGTTATCGACTTTATTTCCTGACAAAAGGAGTCTTCTATGAGCGGAGTGCTTTCAACGTCACCAAATTCTTCCTCCCCTTCGAAAATTACATTTACCGATCCAGAGCTGGCGACAAATTCCCTCATTTTGTTTTGATGCACATGCCTTACGCTGGCATCGGGCATTTTCACTGCAAAGGAATGTTCGTTCCTCCGTGATTCGATGGTACATGGTCCTTGCCATCTGGCTAAGAGCTTGTTTTTCGAGTCGGGTATCAGCACTATAACCTTATCTCCTGGATTAAAGATTTTCTTCGTAGGTCTCAAATTGTAGTGATGAGCCATTTTCTCTTGTTGAATTGTTGAAATTAACTTAGCCTTTTCAGCAGCATCTTCTAACTGTGTCTTTAATTTCTCCATGTAAAGAGTCACAGGAGTTGTGTCTAATTGTAAACCTTCTGGTCCTGCCATCCATGTGTTTTTTAGAATGGATAGGGGTCCTTCAGGCTTTCGTCCATATAATAGTTGAAAAGGTGCTACACCTGTCGTGCTGTTGGGTACTTCTCGATAAGCCCACAAAACAAACGGTATCTTGGTATGCCATGAACGTGGCTCTTCCAAGATGACATGATGTAACATTTTCTTTAATGTCTGATTAAATCTCTCAACTAACCCATTCGACTCGGGGTGCAATGGCGTTGAGAATCTAGGGCTGGATCCCATTCTCTTTTCGAACTCTTGGGTCAAACTAGCGTTAAAGTTAGTCCCATTATCAGACGCTAAAAAAGGAATATCTTATTCTTTCTATAGTTTTTCTTGCGTCCATGTGGCTTCCAAATACTGAACAGTGAGCCAACTTTAAAACTTCAGGTCTATACTTCTTAGGTAAAACCAGTTGAGCAACGGACTCTCCCAACACCTTTTCTTTGTGAAACAGGAAATTATTTCGAAAATAAAATCCTCCTGCTTTCTTTTCTGCGCATTTTCTCGAGTCTTCTAAATCTGAACAGTCTATTTGGTCGTTAAGAAACTTGTCCGATCTTGATAATTCTTCAGTTTCGTTTTCTGAATTCCCTATGGACAATGCCTTCACTTCTTTACAATTCTGGTCGGCGTTGTCATTATCCACTTCTAGAACAAATTCCTTATCTTTAGCCTTTGTAGGGCCTGTGTTTCCTTCAGAATCTTGAAGGAGAGAGTTTTCTGGAACATCCTTCAACTTGTCTCTTACTTCTGGAGGTAACAGTACGTCATCCACTAGACTAGGAGCAATTGCACACAGCACTTCTTGGTGAATCATATTTCCATCCTTTCCAGCAATGATGCCCATTGGTACATTCATGAGAGGACATTTCTCTGGTGGTCCGAAAATTCCCTTTATATAAATCGAGGCCTTGTCTTCAATGGGGAAGTCCATCAACAAGTCTCTTCTGATCACAGTGATTTCGGTTCCAGAATCAATCAGGGCTGTTGCCTGCTTTCCGTTCACATTCACAGGTATCCTCTCTAAGTTGCACAGACCTTGATCAACGGATGATCGTCCATGAGACATCACCTCAGCCACCACTGCTGTTTCTTTAGTGACGCGTTCCTGGTCTACAACTGTTCTAAGAACATTCGCCTTTCTTCTGCTATCTTGATCTGAATTCGTCTTCACAAGTTTCGGACAAAACTTCTTTACATGCCCCTCTCCTCCACAAGAGTAACAGGTAAATTTCGGGCGGTTTTTTCGGTCGTACTGGCTCCGTGGGAAACCTTTTTCTTGCTTCATTGGCTTTTGGTTCACATTATGGTCTCCGTTGTCACGGCTATAAGTATTGCTTCTAACATTCCTTTGTTGTTGAACCTTGGGATTTAGATTCGTTGGTTTCCGATTAGTTTTTCGGACACACTCGTACCCATCTAGCTTGTCTGCTAGGTCTTGTGGTTGGCTATCGTTCCCCACACATCGACAAAATGATCACGGACTTCTTGTGGGACTCTCTTCTTTACTTGGTCCGTAATAAATAAATTTTTCAATCCATCAAAATCTGTTATGTTCAAGTCATTAATCCAACCTTGAAAGTAATTTGTGACTTCATAGACGAAATCTTTCCAACTCTTCTCTGGAGTTCTTTGGTGCTGAACGAATTTCTGGCGAAAGCCCTCAGCATTCAACTTGAACTTCTTCATTATGATCCCCTTTATATACTCAAAATTGAAAAATTCTTCTTCTGGGACTCTTGCGATCAATTCTACTATCTCCGTAGGCATGAGGGGAATCAGACATGATACCCAGTCTGAGGGATCAATTTTCAGTCTTTTGGCTTGACGTTCGAACAGGGACATATACAAGACAATGTCACCTTCCTTTGCATCAAACTTTGGCATCGCTTTAGACATTTCGATTCGTGAGTTGTAATGAACTTGTCGTTCATCAACTAAATTCCCGTTAGGTGTAGCCATTCCTGCTTCGATCCTCATCTTCTCCAATTGAAATTTCTTCCCTTCTTTTTCAGCCTCCTCCTTTCTTGACGAAATTATGGTATCTAACATCCCCTTCACGAATTCTTCTTCATAAGATTGACTGCCAGTTATTAATGCTTTTTGCCCCATTGTATTCATATCAGGACTAGGTTCCTCTCCCATTTCGGTTGCCAATGCGATCAGATCGCACTTTTTCCCCTTCGCCAAAAATGTCATTATGGAATTTTAATTTCACCCCCACGAATATAAATTTATGTAAGAATGAACAAATTCCCCAATTTTTTCCCTTACGAACACACGGAAAATTTCTGTTACTGCGGCGATACTCTTTACAATATTGGGAACTGCACAATAAAATATTAAAAATATTGTTGACAAAATTATTTAACTCCACTTATTTTAAATACAAATATGAAAAATATTTCTTTGAAAGCACGCAATCAAAATATAATGTTCAAAGAAAGAGTTAAAAATACTCTTATTTCAATACTCTTATTTCTTTCCGTTATTCATATATAACAAAAATAAAATGCAACACTGTAAATATCTGTTAGCACTGAAAAAGAAAAGAATAAAAATGTGCAAGCAATAAAAACATTATTAATATCTACACAAAAAAAATATTCTTACAACCGGAAATAGCCCTCATAAATAACTCAGAAGAAATCCGAAGTATAAAAAAAAATCATACGAAAACAGAACGCATTAATATTTTCCTCTTTCGTTTTCAAAATAGAGTAACAATTCTTTTAAAGATAAATGCAATAATGATACCAATAAATTCAGTAAAATTACTCCAAATATTCAAATGAAATTTCTATTCAAATAAGCAAGTTACCAGCAGCAATACAAATAATATCAGTTAAATTTCAATGTTATACAAACACATAATTATTTCTTAAATGATTTATTTTCCGCTGACCAAAACTTTACAATTGTGCTAAACAAAAGTTTACCGCACAATAAGTGTAATAGCCTACCTGAAATTAAAGTTATTTTATACCAACAGTACACTAAATAGCCTTGTCAATTTGAATGCTGTATCAATTAACAATTAAATCTAGTAAGAATTAAAGCAACCAGACTAATTTATGCTGTACAAGGTACACCGCAAAATTAAATCTTTGCTAAAACCAAAGTTATCGTTATTATCGTTATAAAGTCACAAATATAATTCAAACCGATACTATATTATGAATAAAGCAACCAGAATCAATTATGTTATACAATATCCTGTATACCGCACAATCAAAATTCTTTGCTTAATTAATATCACTATTATACAATGATGAGCATTTCATATTCAACATGCAAAAATGTTACTACATAATATTTTAACTCAACAATTTTAAATACAATTTTCTGAGAAGGGTACTGTCAGGCAAAATGAACTTACCCCCAGCTAGTCTGAAAATTAAAATAATGTAACAGGACTGATTTTGAGTTTTCAAGGTAAAGTGGATCGAATTATCCACACCAACTGCCTGTACTGTCATTTAATTAGTATCTTGCTGACATGAAATTTAAATCCAGCTTCCAGCCTAATTTAGGCAGTTTTTCACCATTGCTCTCCCTCCGGTCGAGACGATTCCTTTTGTGACCCCTGGTCACTTCTACAGGGTTACACTGAAGAATGCTGAAGAGTATCCACCAGATACTTTCTCAAACACCAGATGTGTTGTCCAAACGGGTTTACACCGATAAGTATCCCCCAGATACTTTCCCGAAAACAGAAGTCGTCGTGCCAACCGACCACCAGTCGTTTGCACCAAATTTTCAACAAATACTAGTCTTTTGTCTCCACTCACATCCCACCGCTGCCACCAATGTGAAACTCTCCGTTCTGCGTGGGGTTTCTTTTATGTGAATTATGGAGACAAATAAAGACCAATGGTTTTTATCCCAATTATTTATTGACTTTGTTACGGGATATGGACAACGAACACACACAAACGATGAAATATGTACATGATGACACGAAATATAAAATGCTCACCAGCTCAGTTACATTTCGAGCTGTGAGTTTAATATCAAAACATTACTGACACTTCATGTAAAACATTCACCGGCTAAAACTCTAGTCCGCCACTCGCCAAGCCCATTCGGCCCGCGTCAGGCACTTCCCCGTTCTTCTCTACTGTCAACACTCGACGGCTGCCAACGCTTCGTTGCTCCGCAGCGCCCTCACAATGATTATAAAGATAATTCCATGTTAGTATAGTTAAAGTCACATATTGGAGCTTAAAAGGTAGTGGTAGGGAAACTAGTACAAGGAAAGTATAATAATCTGCTCCGATTAACCCATTAGTGCCTGACGTCCCTTATAATTTGTATTTGTGAGAGAAACATATATCTAAAACATGTATTTCTAGATTTGTTTCCATTTTTAATTAATCATTTTCTCTCGTCGTATTTATACGACACTGGGCACAAATGGGTACATGGTTTCTCCCTGCCTCTCAATGTATTGATAAGCTTTCTTTTGGTTCTATATTCTTCTCTAAATATTTGAGTTATTTTCATAAACACATATTTTTTCAAGTGTTATGATACTTATATTGTATTTAAAGTATGTAAATTTTTGAACGCATATTTAGTTAAATATTAGAACGAAATTTATATCTGAGCATTATTTTACATTCATTTTAAATTAATATTTTGTATTACAGCACTGTAATACAAAACGTTATGTAGAACTGATGGAATTTCATTAGTCGAATATGTAATATTTTAGTCGTCTAATGATAATTTTAGTTTACATATTACATTTTAAGGCATGTTGATGCTTCCTGATAATGTCAGACTATTTTTGGTTGAATTTGTTTTTAAATAAAGCTAATAAAAAATATTAATGCATAGTCTATTTCCATCCGCTAAACACCAAAACTGCATAGTGTTTATTTAACTTCTACAAGTTATCCACAAAAATATAGTATTCATATATATTTGTATGCGTGTATAATTTCATGAAAAAGGGAAAAGTAATCTTCCAGTAAGCAGCTTATTAAAGTCAGTCATATAAACATTATCAAAATAGTTGCTTCCCACCAAAGTTTCCAAAATTCCCGCATTTCAAAATTCCAGTTTTTTTTTTTTTTTTAAAATGTAGGTGTATATAGACCTAAAAAAATAAGAAAACTTTGGTTGGGCCATCGTAGGTTCATATAGAAAATTTGGTTGGCCCAACAGTTAGCAACTCAGTTGGGCCAACGTTGGGTAACCAGGAATGGAGCTAGAGTTTGCCCGACAGGGGGCACGACCTGCTGTACGGGGGGAAAAGTGTATTGAAATTTTTCTGAAATTTTCACCATATTATTATTTATCTATATAATCATATTATATTTATCCATATTATTACTACATTTGAATACCCCGTACAAAAATTTTCCCCGACGGAATACAAAATTTTCCCCGATAGGGGGGCACAACATCCCCGACGGGGGGCCGTGGTCCCCCCTCTGGCGCCACCCCTGTGGGTAACCGTAAGACAGACCGCCAATCCGTACCGTTGGCCAACCGTGGATGGCAACGTTGGGCCAACTGTATGCCAACGACTTGTGCTACTTGGGATGTAGGCTTCCGTAATACTAAGAAGCTATTGGCCTGTTCTCAAAATTTTTCGGGTCGAATTCGAAATGTTCAGATATTACAATATTGTATTCATAAAAACTTCATTCATTTTTCTCAAATGTAGTAAAAATCTTAGTTTTGGTTTCTGAATTGGAACAACCACTACCGCTTCCCAGCTTTTGAGAAAATAACAATTATCCGGCAAGAATTTTTAACAAGAAATTTAAATCTAAATTAACAATTTTCACAGATTTTGGAGTAAACTTTTCGTCAAACGATTTGCAAATACCCGTCTCAAAATTCATTCTCCGTCCTCCGGTTTTCTAGATGCTCTCCAAATTACCCTTACAAAGGAGAAGATCCTTACAAAGGAGTAAAGGGGGTCTTTGGGGAACAAGGCACAACCTTGTCTCCCCTCCGTTTCGCGACTGGATTCACGACCGCAAAAAAAATAATACGTAGTCCGCGAGTTCGCTTCTCTGATACAGCTTGTCAATCTAAGATTTTAAGCCCGTCTCTTCCCCCCCCCCCCCATAAGAAGGCGCTTTCATCGGCACTGGTTTTTAGTTTAGGTACATGGCACCCTTACCGGCGAATTCAAAGAGATTCGCTGTTCAAATTGGGACGTGTTCGGTACTATTCGTCGTAAGAGCATTAATTAAGCGTATTGCATCTATTACCATCCATGCTCTACTTCTGTTGAAACAACGGCTTCCAAAGACTTTCTTCCCTCATTAAGAATCCTTCCTCTATCATTGAGTTGATGACTAATGGGTTCAAAGTGTACTATGTTCGCCGCCATCCCATGGATCGAGGTGTATTCGCCATGAAAATAATTTATTCCATCACCCTGCGAGACAAAAAGTCTTCGTATTGGGACCCAAAATGTATACAAAAGCGCTCCAAGTCAAAAGTTCTTAACACCGTAACCCCACCCACCCCCCTAGCGCCCCCCTCCACTATCACTGATTGTCGGGGATAATTGACAGATTCCAAGTCCGTTCGCCTCTTTTCTATGGAGCGAAGTCTACTTGTCTTGAAAAACTTTCCTCAAACATGCTGCAAATTGTTTCCAAACTGTTTTAATCATGTTCTGCTCTCAAGTGTATACGCAGCTTAATGCATTTGCGTATTGTAGGTATAATTACTTCTTCACTACTATTAGAATCATGACTCTCCATTTTTCTCAACACTTTTTTTTTTTATTTTTGCTTCTCACGGGGAAAAAAATGTTATCTGTTCGTAACTGCCACTCTTCACTAACTGATCGCATATGCGCTCTGGCTATAATGCCCATACAAAATTGCGTACATATAATATGCGCTTCGGTGATAATGAATTGGAAAATTTCGCTCATCAATAAGCTAACGACGCAAATGGGCTAATATATATTCTGTCGCTTCGATCACTGAAATTAATGATACATTACCCAATTCTTTAGTACCAAGTAGTTTATTAAATAAAATGAAATCATAATAAATATAAACTTCATCGACCAATTTATTTCATGTATGACTAGTCAATATTTAAAAACTGGTGCATTTTCCAAAAATTGAAAATTTGAATAGAACTTATCGTTTTATTATGAACCTTATTTTCGAAAAGTTATTATTAGCTCAAATTAGTTTTATCACTGTTCGTCAGCTTTCAACTTACTAAAGTATGTGTTGCGTTAATGCATTTCAAGCAAATCATTCATTTTTATTCTGGTGCCACTAGATGTTGCGTTGCACAATAGAATGAAAACGCATTTTAATAATTTCTTATTATCGAACATGACGGCTTATTGTACGGTTTTCAAAGCATAGAGAGAGGTAATCATACGTCTGGAGATAGAAATCCAATTCTGCAAGCGAAAGAGAAATATGAAAAATGAGAACTCAATAGAGTATTATGCAGTAAAAAATATGTATCTTCAAAATAGAACCTACGATATTAGAAAATTTTTGGTCTTCTGAAAACTTAGGTGTACTACAAAGCACGGTATTTCTGTAGTGATAAAGATTACAAAAAATCGTCATTAATCGACGATGATAGGTGAATTAGTTTTATCAATAAAATGTTCTGACGAAATACTTCGCTTAAAAATCGAAGTTCAAAATTTAAATTGATATTTCAGTCATCAATTTACATGCCGATTATATATAGTAAAGAATAGGCTTTCACTTTGTTTATCCCTCCTCAGCTGTTTTTCTATATTCTCGAACCCAAACTGTGCGTAAGTATTTGGCGATCGCTTAAATTCAATAATAATAGCATTTACCCTGCTTTGCATTCAATGTTCGCTTATTATTAAATAAATTTCTTAAGAACTAAGCGATGTTTCACTGAACCAAATATGATATGAACAACTGTGAAAAGTAAAAACACTGGAAGCAGAAAAGAGAACCTGCTTGAAATTTTTTTAATGTAGAAGTGTATAGTGTAAGTACTTTAGCGTTGAGTACAAACTAACTGGCTGAGTGGTTAGGACGACAGGTTTAGGAAGCGAGATGTCGGGGGTTCGAGTC
>BGPR01043054.1:0-13061 GCA_013235015.1 Araneus ventricosus
GAATTCGAATTCACTTTTGAAAACCAGGTCTTAAGATGTGTATTTTCCGTACTCTTTGAACGAAATGCAATTAATAACAATAGACGACTTATAATGTGAAAATAAATTTTGGAAAAATGCAAAATTAATGTTATTTTTCAGTAATGTTTTACTGAAACGTGTATATATATATATATATATATACAGTCGACGTTCATTATAACGACCACATTATAAAGACCATTCCATTATAACGACCAGTGATAAAATCCCCAACTATGTTTCCCTATGCACTCTACGTTATTTTACTTCCGGTATAACGACCGTCCAGTGTCGTCTAATCCCAATACAACGTCCGAAATCAGCTAACACTCTTCCCGGTATTTTTCCAAAATTCCTTTATTTTCTACTTTAAAATCTATTTTTGATTGATAAAATTTTATTTTTAATACCAATGATGAAAAATAATTTGAGTATTATTTGGAATCTCTTTAAAAATAGCCTATTTTGACGGAACTGCTGAGAGTGCATGTGTACTTTTCTTAATTATATCCACTATAGCGACCACTCGTTATAAAGACCTTTTGCTGTGGGACGCAGAGGGTCGTTATAACGAGCGTCAACTGTATCAAATTCCGTTTATTGGAATTGATGCCTTATTGAATAAATGGGACAAATTCTTATTTAGAATCCTTGGTGAAAATAATTACTGGAAGATGAAGAGAAATTATGTCACTGATATTAGTGGCTTAAAAACATTTCGTATATCTATGGCGGTTAAATTTAAAAACAATATTAAACACATTCAGTTTCAGATAATATCAATTATTCATCTTAATAGAAGTTCTCTGAACCGAATCAAGCAGACATATTTGTTCATTAGTGAACGACTATTCATGGGCTGCAGTATTAATGAATAGAAATAAATAAAAGGCGCAAAATTATTTGCCTATAATAGAAAATCTTAATAAGCAATTAATGTTCTAATCAAGAATTCTATACATAATCGCTTCTCAAATGTTTGACACGAAAAATGTTTTAGTTATTTACGAACATGAACAAATCCAGCAATGAGCAAATAAATAAAATAAATTTTCATTTTGAAATAATTAATTAATAGTAAATAGTACTTGAATAATCAGTTTTTATAATTCTCTGTTGCAAAAAAAGAATACCTTTGAGATTTGCTGTGATGAAAAAATAAAAATAAGTACTAATATGACTTTCCTTCGATGTATTACGATATCATCTTACTCACCAGCACTGTTATGAAAAAAATGTAATTAAAAACCTTGAAAACAAAAGTAATATCCAAAAGGTCTTAAAAATATATGTATACGTGTATGTTTTGAACTTCAGTGACATTTTGTCTCTTCGAAAAAAAAGTTTCTGCAAACCAGGAAAACGTAACAAGGAAGATGAAGTATATTGAATGTAAATGAGATTGATACATAATAAATATCTAAGAATATTTTATCGATTTTATTTCGAGGAAATTTCGAATAAAAATCTAATTCTCTTAAGCTTTGACGTATATTGGGATATAATAATAGGAAAGAAACTTTAATATCTTTCAAACTGGAATTTAATAACTTTCCTACTTAAAAAAATTTCTTCGTGCATTACATGATGTTTTGAAACACGTTATAAAGATTGTATTCATAAATATATGTTTTAGAAAACTAATTTTCCAGAGACTAATTTTGAGAATTGATTAAATTCCTCGCGTTCATAAACATCATATTAACTTTTAACCCATTCACTCCGGCGAGCGTGCCGGGACGCTCTTTGTTGTCTTTCTTGCGGACAGAGTACGTTTATGTACGCTTTCACTTTCTTCTGTCTACGGTAAGAGGGCCAGATGCTCCAGTTTTTATATATTATATGTTTAAAAAAAAGAAGTCAGTCTAGATGAAACTAAAGTCTAGATGAAAGTTACTAAGCTGATTATTAAGAAATATTAATTGTGTGGCCCGGCGTTGCACGAGCTATCACGAATAATAGGATATTTCCGGGTGGAGAGAAGTGAGGTCACGTGAGACCTTGGGATCCATATATTTTCATATACCCCGCCTCCGTTTTTCTCTACAATCAACAAATATTGTCACTTACTTTACCTAACAAACGTTACGAAGTTAAACACTTTAATACAAAAAAGAAAGAAAAAAAATCATGAAAACGATTTTTCCATTGTTAATAAATCCAAACACAGAAGCTCGCTCAAAAAGAAATACCAATTTCCGTTAAATAAATTTAAAAAAAATGCAACACCGTATGCGAAGACTAATAATAGGGAAAAAAGAATCCGAAGTGAATGAATTCACCATGCTGCCAATAGATGGCAGCAAGATAATATAACCGCTGCAGTAAATACTTTAAATATCATAAGGCATGGCAGTCTTCACATGCATTTCTGACTAAATGTGCATACGAAATTAATTGTCGCCAATGGATATATACATTTCTTGTAAGCTTTGACATGTATTATGGACAAATGTCAAATTAATAGAGAACATGGAATATATGAATATGGACACCTTATTTTCAAATTTATAATTTCAAAGTTATTAATTAACAAAAATTATTATCCTCTTCTCGGTTCTGTATTGTAGATTTGTATATAACTTATTTGCTGTAACTTATGTGAATATTTTACAATATTTTAATTGCAAAGGATACCATCCTTTTAAACATCAGCTTCCATCAAGCAAACGATAAATTATCAATGATAATCTATAAATAATAGTTGCGCACAATCTTCATTTGCATTGCTTGATTGATTTAGTTGTAAGTGAGCTTTTCAGAAGAGCAATCTTTTGTCTCAGAATAATCCTTTCTGTAGGTTATGAATATGAGCTGATTTTTAGCAATAGTGTAAGCATACAAAGTTGGCTAAAATTTTTCATGGATCTGGAAAATAGCTTTTAATCAAATTCTTGTATCTTAAAAGGAAAAATGAATTTTAAAAGGTGACCAACATAAAATGATTTTAATTGAAAGTTATGTGTTTGAAAACTGTTTCAAATTTCATTCAACAAAAAAAATTAGTGAATGAAAACAGTTTATTCACTAATCAGTGAAACAGTTAAGTAAAACTGTTAGTTTTCCCGTGTTAGAAACCAATGCTCGGTTTCTTTCATTTTTCAAAGCTGTCTAAAAAATCAAAGCTAGTATTTGATTGAAATTAATTAATCATTGATTATTAAATGACGGATATTCAATTAGGTTTATAGGAAATTCGTCCCACTTTGTTTCATGGGCTTTGATAAAGACGGCTGTCCATCAAGCTATTGTGGATTTGGCAACATGGACGTCAAAGGTAAGCACAGATTTTTAATTTTTTAAACTTTACGAACATTACTGAAGAAACAGCATATATAACTCTAGAGAAATAATATTGTACTCCTCCAAAAAAAGTCCTTTTAAATATCTAATAATTTTCTAAAATCCTATAATATCTTTACTAAGAAATACAAATTAGAATATTATAGACACAATAAATAGGATTAATCGTTTCTCACACGCACTGTGCATATAAATGGGTAGAAATTACTAATAAATTGTTTTCATTCATTCCAATGAAATTGTTTTACATCAACTGGATTCAGAGCGTAAGGTGTTAGGGGGATACAAAATTTCACCTAAATATCGTACGGAGTATAATAAATGTGTCACCCTTGAAAAAAATAAAACTACTTAAAAGGTTAAACCAGGGATAAAAATTGAGATACTTCTGGTCGCGAAGCTCCACAGAAGTGAGTACTAGCACGAAAATCACTTTCGAAATTCCTAAAATATATTTATTTGCACGTGCATAGCACAAATTTGCTTCGCTTACTGCGTTAAAACACTTTCTAACACTAGGGGGCTCTGCTACCTACTCGATAAAGCTTGGTAACCCGTAGAAGGATTACAAAGCAGACCTTGCTTGCTTCGCTTTCTACAATGAGAACACCGTGCGTCCTAGCATAGTTATTGAAAAAAATTATGGTTGAGCTTAATTGATTTCTTTCTTAATATAAATAATAAATCCTTAGTATAAATTAGCACAGCCTAATATTTCTTCGCATAGGAGAGGGCCTCTATCTTAATTTTGTAAGCATCTAGAAGACAAATTCAATATTCAAATGAAATTAACGAAGAAAATTATAAAAGTTAAAAAATGGTAAATCAAGAAATATAAGGAGAATTTTGAAAACCAGTTATTTAGGTTTATTAATATAGAAGACAGTGTTTTTTTAACAGCAATGCTTTGATCGACGACATAAATGCTGGCACGCTGAGCATTTTGAGACAAATTATTTTTGCTTCCTGAACGGCTTTCAAAACTTTCTTTAATTGATTCATTGAATCTTTCGTCTTATATAGTTTCAAACATATGTAACAGTAAGGCGAAGATTTGTTTTTAATTCATCGATAAGAAGGCCCAAACCAAATCACTCTCGAAATCACGAGATCAATCAATTGCTGCATATACCGCCAAATCCTATAACTAAATATCGCCTTTTCATAGATAGAACAAGGGAAGTATTTATATAGATTGTTCAGATTACTAAAATTGTTGCCACTCACAAAATTTTGTTGCATGAAATATTTTAATAAGTTGGGTTTCATTTATGTTATTGTAAGTTTATCTGTACTATATATAAATTGTTCGAAATAAATAAATATCTAATATACTGAGTGTGTAAAAGGATGATCAAATATTTAAGGTAAAATACTTGAACAGAACAGATAAAATAAAGTCTACGTTAGGCTGTTTGGGCAATTACAGTGATATATCCCAGATAGTACGTAAGTTTGCAGCAAGTTTGATTTTGACTTGTCATGGCAAAATTTGACGCGTCAAACTTGAATCGAGCTTGTAGCAAGTTCGCTGTGACAACTAGCGCCACCCTCGCTTGCAACGCATTTGCTGTAAGTTCGATGTGACAAATAGCGCCACCTCCCTTGCAAATCAAACTTACTGCAAGTTTACAAAACAAGCTTCCTGCAAAGATAGCACAATAAAGAGATAATTATCTTTGTCTCTGTTTTAAAAAAACATCCGATTTTTAATAGCATCTCCTAGACCACCCTTCTTTTTATTAATTCAATAAATCAATGATAATTTGTGAAAAAAATAGCTTTTTTATAAAAAAAATTTTTTTAAACATTTTCCATCTTTTTACTAAATATATCACTCGCACTTTAAAGAAAACTATATCGCCTTTTTCTTAATGTTGAAATTTTAACGTTTATAAACAAAATTAAATCTAAAAAACAGTCAATGTTTGTTGAAAAATAATAACTTAGACATTTTGTCCCATTTTAGCGTAATTACTTTTGAACTCTAATTTCATAATTTATTCTACTAGCAAAACGTAGTTATTAGCGAAACTCGCTCTCTCTTTGACTTCAAATCATATTCTCAACTCAAAAAATTAATGAAATCAAGAAAAAAGTTTAAAATAAATCGTATACGAATCGAATCTAACGATGTATTAGCGAAATCTATCTTCTCGTCTCGTAGTTCAGCTGGACGAGTGGTATCGACGTTTGGCTACTAAGCGGTAGGTCGCGAGTTCTATCCTGGGTTGTGTTCATACTCTGTTTTTGCTATAATTTGCAATGAGTTTGCACGGCAAGCTTGCTGCAAGTTCGTTTCATGGTGACTTCGAAGCTTTTGTTAACTTTCTGCAAGCTTGCACTCTTGTCATGACAAATTTGTGGCAACTTGCTGCTAACTAAAATTGCTATCTGGGATAACACTTTCTATGAAAAAGCCATCTAGCTGTTAACAACTGTCTTGTCCTTAATATCCACTTCCACTGTATATACAGTGGTGTTCAAAAATTAAAGACGAGACAGTTATTCCAATATAACGTCGTGTAGAAGTACTCTATATCGATACAAATCATACCATATGATCATCAAGATATTTGAATAGTGACAAAGTGAACAAAACTTTATTAAAAAATCCAAAAGATACGAAAATTTTGTTGAGAAGTCAACATCGTGTGCAACTGGGTAGAACACAAAATTGTTCATGTGGAAAGAGGACGGCAAGAAAAATTCAGTCTTTAGTGGGGAAATTTGATCAGCTCGACTGAATTGCAGATTTACTTCACCTGACTGAGTTCGATGTTCCCCACGAGCTTTTGAGGAATCTCGGCGCATTCCTCTTGCAGCGCCAATTGCAGCTGCTGAATTGTTGCTGGAGGCTTGTGACCTAGCTACCCAGCGTCTTCCGATAATGTCTCATGTGTTCGATTGGATTTAAGTCTGGGACTTCAATCCAATTTCGATGCATGGGCGGAATATCTTCACAATCCAATACCTCTGTGTCAGCCAGAGTACTGTGAAGTGTAGAATTGTCGTTCATAAAAAGGAACTGAACGCCCATAGTACCACTAAAAAGACGCATATTAGGAAGTAGAACTTCTGTACAATACCGGGCACCAGTGACTGACCCTCCTTGGAAGAAGTGGGAGTCTGTACGGCTTCTAAGCACGGTACCCTCCGAAACGAGAACTCCACCACCACCAAACCGGTCCCTGTCGCTGATGTTGGAGGGGTGATTGCGTTTCTCCCTCTCTCTGCAGATGTATATAGGACCAGAATCTCTAGTTAGAGAAAACCGGATCATGTCCATAATAAGAATTTGAGCCCATTGCTGGTCTGTCCAGTTCTTGTTTTCCTAGTTCCACAGAAAAAGCTGTCTCCGACTAGTAAGTGTTGCCAGCACATATCGTACAGGTCGCAACGCAAAGAATCCACATTTGTGCGACATGGCGACCTCTTGGAGACGACAAAAGTCGATAACAGGCGTCCAGTAGTTTGTTGCATATGTCTTGCGCCTTCACCTATGTGTGTCACCTGGCCCTCCTCACCAGTAGGGCAAGATATCGGTCGTCCGCAATCATGTTTGCTCGTAAATGACCAATACTAAGCCCTAAGACAGCTGTACCTTTCATTCTACATGTTCTCCAATCTCGCGACAAGATGCTGTGAGTGGTCTAGAACAACTCGGCTACAATACTTATACTTCGCAATCTTCCAACGTCCCAATGATTCGACGTAAGGTAAAGTCATCCAGATGTCAATTACAGGAATGCTTGTTGGACATATCATGCTGACCAGCAATCACCAGTAATTCGATGACATTCAAACCGGCTTGAACCTTGAAATAACTTTCACAGAAATGCTGAGCGTGCCTTAGACCTTTCCAACACTCCACAAGCCCGTCATGCTACACAAATGCGTATGCTCTACCGCATCTGATCCTAGTCTATATCCTGACAGGACATTCAGTCAGCTCTGCCTGTTGATTCCACTGTTATGCGAATTTTTCATTTGGTTCTTAATTTTTGCACACCAGTTTATATATATGTGTTAAAATGAAGCATTGAAATTTTTCAATTTCAATGCATTTTCCAGGCTTAGCAAAGTGCACCAAGAAGTCTGAATTCGCCAGGTTTCTCATGCATCACCTTGAGAAGGATACGTACAGACTGAAGACGCAAAGTGAAAAGGTAAACTTTTAATTAAAGTTTTCACTTGTTGGGTATTTCAGTTGTTTTAGTCTTAAGCGAAATTCATTTTTATTCAACGTTTTTTACAGCTTGGAAAAAAAATTGACAAATGGAACTACGTAATTAATTTCGATAATTTCTCCCTCGCCAGTGCAACTGATAAAAAAAGTAAGTCAGTAAATAATATATACGTTATTAATTCTATCAAATGTTTATTATTAACTATGGAATATTTATTAAATAATTGATAAACTATACATTAGATTACCAGCAAATGAATTTAAATGAGATTATTTGATTCATCCTTTTCTTATCTTTAATTCACTGACAAAGGGCCCCCAGTAGCGGCCCCACCTTTGTATTTCCGACCCATGATGTTTAGTAAAAATGACTTGTTTCTGTGAGTCTCATCTACTCTTAAAGTTTGCGAACTACCTTTCAGTATAACCTGTATATAAATAGATCACTCAAAAGCGAAGCAAGCTAGACAGAAACGTGGACATGAAAATGTGGTCTTTTCACAAAAGTTCGCTATCAAATTTCGGAAAACCAGCGGGAGTGGTCTCCGCTAAACTTTCTCGTATACTCCTAACACACGTAGAGAAAAAAAAAGGCAGTAAAACGAACAAGAACTCATAACGCAATGGAGGAAAATAATAAGCGAAACGTCATACCACGATTTCCGAAGGTCGTCCAAAATGGAAGTGGAATTAGAAGCCGGCGTGATTACCAATAGGGCTGGGTGTAAGATAAAGAAAACGAAATTTGCAAATTGAACGCCTTTTTTTAAACCAATTGGCACAAAAATTTGATACAACTCTACCATTAAAGTAAGAAGGCCACATGCCAAATTTCATTTATCAAAGTAATTTTTAAAGAAGTTATTGCGTTCAAAAGTATGCGATTATACAGGCAGACAGACAATCAACCCTTTGACGGATGTGGTCCAAAATTTGACACAAACCTACATTCCTGATGATAAAACTGTGTACCAAATTTTATCCACCTATCTATTTAAGTTCTGTGAGTTATCGCGTTCACATTAACAGGGACATACATACAGGCAGACTTCCCGTGGACGGAGTTTGTCCAAAATTTATCAGAAACCTACAAATTATGTGTAAAGATCATATACTAAATTTCATTCCTATAGCTTTAATAGGGTTTGAATTATCGTGTTCACAGACACAGAGACAGACATAATTCCAAAATTGTGTTTTTCGGACTCAGGGAGGTCTAAAACGTAGAGATTCGTCAAAATCTCGAGTTTGAATTTTTTTGACGATTTGCTTTCTCTTTGTATACGAGAAAGTAAAAAAAAATCTCTCACCCGCTAGACTAAAACGATATCTATATATAAAAACAATTGCTCAAAAACACAAATATTTAAGCAAATTAAATTTTACATGTTGCTTTTGCATACAAATTGCAGATTGCTAACAAATTTAGGACGAGATCTATTAGAGAGCAGACTGTCAGTCCATTAGTTTACCCTCGTGATAGTGAACGAAATAATACAAACGACAGTGAGGTAGACGAATGAAATGTGTTATGTAATCTTCATACTAAAACTTTATATCTCTATCAAATTCCGGAACATATCAGTCAAAGAGAAGAGATACTCTTCCATAACGCATAATCGATTTTCTTCACTGTTGGATGCAACTATGCGCCATATTATCCCATTAATGCTAAAAATTAATTTATAGCATAGACTTCTTAAATGACTTAAATTATGTTTAAAACGCCAAGATTACGTTAGCTCTAAAGTAAAATTAAAATAGGAGGAAAAATGGTTTTGGTTTTTTTTTCTTTTTTTAGAAAGTATGAAAAAATTGGTAGAAAATCATTTAAAAAATTTATTTTTACCATAAATATTAAAGATTCTTAGAATTTAGTAAAATGCTTCTTTACCTTAAAAATAAATCAATCGAAAAATCTAAAAAAATTCAAAATAACGAAATTTTGATCTCAAAATGGTTGTATATGCCTGTTGAAAATAGCTTAGGAGTTCGGTAATACATATTGACTTCATAGAAAATGCAAAAAAGAAACAATGGAATGCATTCGGCTTAGCTCGGAAGTGAAATGTCCTATAAATAAGACACTGGGAGCTAACGGATTATGAAAGTATACCTGAAAATAAGGGGAGAAACCTTTGATTTATCACTGGTGTATAAATTTTGATCTAACAAGTTTCTATCTTTCGCTAATATCATATTTTTCGTATTATTTTTGTTAATTTTGCGATTACTAAAATATTGGGTTTATTAATCAATTGAAACAAAATTTTTTCAGCCATTGATACACTCATAACCTTAGTCAAAATGTACGATGCAAATTACCCTGAAAGACTGAAGACAGGATATTTAATCAACGGTGAGTAGAAAAATCTGCATATTTTCATATTTCTTGATGCGTTATATATTCTTTCGATAAAGCCATTGATATATATAATCTTTTAACACGGAATATTTACACCCTTTTCTTTCTTTTTTTTTCTAAAATGTAACTAATTTTTTCAGAGCAACGAATGGATGATGCTCGTGTAATTCAGTTTACTTGTAAAATGATCCCTTAATTATTATCAGAGTAGCTATATTTCTAGAATTTTATAGCATCTCATTGTGTGGGATGACTTTTTAAACAGCATGACGTATTAAAATCTATAAAAGGTAAATATATTTCAAAGAATTGGAATAATTAATTGGCATATAAAGACTTGCGTTTTTACCGTCTATAATAAACTAATCATATTATTATGTAATATTTTTTATTATTTTATTTATAGAATACAGTGCTGCTATTTTAACAGAACGTCGTTGTCAGAAAATTCCACTAGTTAATATACAATGTGATCGTAATTAGAGCACTCTGTATATGTATCTGCCTATTTAGAGCACTCTGTAGTTGTAACTAAAATGCTGTTTGGTTCCAAAATTTGTAGATAGAAAATTAAAAGGATGCGCTGAAAGATCCCCCCCAAAAAATAGTTAAAAAATTTCCGCCAAATTACACACAAAATGCTTGAAAAGACATGCAATAAATAGCTGTGGACTTTTTAAACATTTTTAAGCATTATGGCATTTAAAACTGTTATTTTTACATTTTGAGCATTATGACAGCACAAAGAATGATAATTGTGCCACTGCAAGTGAAGAAGAAAATGGATTGAGCGTGAGTTCTGGGTATAAAAAGGAGGAGATCGAGTGAGTAGCTTTTTTTCAGTTATGATGGCTAATACAGAGGGCGAAAGCCTTCGTTCAGAAGTCGTTCCAGAGGTAGCAACGGCCGTTGTCGAACACTCATTGACGAATGATCATGGCGTCAGTAGTCCACGGACAGTGTCACCACAATTAGACGCATCGTATGGAACAGTGTGGAAGATACTGAGAAAAATAGTGCACTTTTTCCCGTATAATACCAGCTACAACCAGCATCTACTTCGCTGACCGTCGCTTATCTTTTGCACAGACTTTTCTTGCCCCAATAGAAGTCGATGACTCCTGCCATTTGAACATCCTCTAGAGTGAAAAGGCTCATTTTCATCTCAAAGGAAAGGTGATTTCCCGCAATTGTCGAATTTGGGCCATGAAAAATCCACTTGCCTTCCACACAATTCCACTACACTCGTCTAAAGTTACCGTCTGGAGTGGGTTCACTTCCCATCCCTTAACCATTTTTCCTTGGACCATTCTTCTTCGAAGAAAATGACGATAATGGCCCTGTAACATGCTCTGTAACGTCCTTCAGACATCGTACCATGCTCAATAGTTTCGTCTCACCTCAACTTCAGCAGCAACAATGCCTTGCATCTACCATTTTTATGCAAGATGGAGCCCCCTCCACATAATGGACTCTGTGTGCAGAGGTTTTCGGGGCAACATTTTACCGATGGCAGGATGATTAGCCGTTCATTTCTACTACTTGGCCTCCCCGTTCTCCCGATCTCACTCCGTGTGATTTTTGGTTATGGGGCCATTTGAAGAGAGTGGTTTATCTGGAAATGTTACAACTTTGGTTGACCTGAAGGACCGTATAACGTTAGATGTGCGACAGATCACTGAAGATCAGCTGTTGAACACACCGGTCATGGTCTGCACATTTTACAACTTAATGAGGTGGCCCTCGTTGAGCAGTATGCTTTACATCGCTAAACAGTCTATAACAAATAAACGATGCTTGTATTGGAATTTGTAGCTTGTTTGTATTTCGATGTAATGCGCCTCTAGCGGAAATAATTTGAACTATTTTTTTGCGGAATATTTCAGCGCATCCTTTGAATTGTCTATTTGCAAATTTTGGAATGAATCCGCAATTTAGTTACAGCTACAGAGTTCTCTGAATAGGCCAAGGTTAATTACGACCACCTTCTATATATATCTATATAATTATTCGAAAATATATACATCTTCAGCGAGAGAAGAAATCTGATATTTCATGGACCCCTGTTAACCAGTTTTGCATTACTTTCAATAACTGAATACATTTTGCTGTTAATATTTGTTATAACAAATTTTTCAAAACAGTAAATATACCTATAGCAGGGGTGGGGAATCTCTTTGCACTGAAAGGTCCCATTAAGTTTCACCAGTTCCGCAAAAAACCGCATGAGCAGATATTAAAAGTTATTGTTCTGTAATTATTATTATATTACAGAAAAGTATATTATTTCAATGGAAATTGTAAATAGCTGGTAAGGCCTCATGTTCCCCACACCTGACCTATAGTATTAAAGGTTATTGCTCTGTAATTATTATTATATTACAGAAAAGCATATTATTTCAATGGAAATTATAAATAGCTGGTAAGGCCTCACGTTCCCCACACCTGACCTATAGTATAAGAAATTATTTAACAGATAGATATTGAAATAATGAATGAATAGGGAAGATATTGAAAAATCAGTGATGCAAAATAAGTCAGTAGAATTGAAATTTCGTAATGTTGTAAATTGGTAACTTACTTATGAGTAATCTTAGGTGAACTGAATTATAATAGGCGAGCATCTTCTGCTTAAAACATCATTTGATATACTGCAAAGTTACACAAATTTCTACATACTTTAGCAAATTACTCATTATAAATCATACCAAAGAATCGTTTCTTTTTTTAAAGATAAAACAATAATAAATTTAAATTAATTAGTTATTACATCTATAAGAAAGAAATTAAGTAATCGTTTTTTTTCTATACTGAATAAACATCAGTAATAAGTGCATATTACATGTCCTGTTAATTTTGAGAAACTGAATATTTATGATTGTACTTTGTTTTAAATGTTAAAGTTTGCTTGTTTTTAAAAAAATCTTAATATGCATTTATTTTTCTTAAAATCCGTCGTGCTATAACGAACGATATGAAATAAAATGCTTCATAATAGCTTTTTAATGAAAATACTTTGTAAGAAGTATTAAAATCACGCAACATCTAAAAAGTTATAGAATGTTTTAATAAAAAATTTTACTTCATAAGTAAATCTAAGAAGATAAATCATTTAAATCTAAGAAGAATCATCTAAAAATGAGAACTTCTATTTCTGTGCCACTGTTTCTTAATAGAATTTTT
>BGPR01043055.1:0-13061 GCA_013235015.1 Araneus ventricosus
ATAAGTTAATAAAAAACTTTTAAGCTTAGAATTAAAAAGCTTTGTTCAATTCAGAGGCTCATTAGACAAATAAACATTAATATTTCTTTTGAACTTTTTATTTCAAATTTAGATTTTGAACTTGTAGGATATTTCTATAAATCTTATATATTCTTTTTTTTTTCTGTATGCTTTAAAACCTTACCTGAAATATTATTGTAATATAGATCCTATCTTCAGTTTTTTTAAAGCTATTCATCAAATGGAATCATATTATTAATTTGAGGAATTTCAAATTTTTCTGCATCACCAACTTTGTCCTGTTTTATGACATTTTCAACTTGATATTCCACATATTTTCAACTTAAAGTTATTTCACGTTTTGCTATAACAGAAATTTCTGCTCTGTTGAGGATCATTTTAATAACTCCCTAAACAATATCCCCTGCTGTATAGACTTTCCATTAAAAAATTTTATAGATTTTTTTTATCATTAAAAAGCAGAGGCAGCGCAGAAATTTTCCAACGGGGGTGGGCAAGCAAAGTTTTTCTAATTTAGATAACTTCAAAATAACAGATAATAATTAATTTTATATTTAATTAAGGTTAATTAAGTATTAATTAGCGAATTTGATTATAATAATTCATTATTTGGAATAATTAGCTAAATGTCGATGCAGTACGTCTGACTGAACGACAAGCAATAATAGAAAATGAAGAATTATGAACATAAATCTCAGAAAATGAAATGTACCGCACTGATATTGAAAAAATTTGCAGATTATTACCTAAATTTCATAACAAAACAAAAGCCGAGACAAGTAAAAATAATTATTAACAAATTTTAAACCTATAAATGCAATATCTTCATATCTCTAATAATAATAAAGGAGAATGTGTGTATTGGTTCTTTACAGGGCAGACCGCTGCACCTAGAGCTACGAAATTTGGCACAAACCTACTTTGGAGGGTGGGAATGTGCACCTCGTAGCCCTTTTTTGAAATTTTATTTAGAATTTTAATTAATTATAAGCAAAATTTTGGCATTTTCCATTAATAACTTCCGAAAATATTACAGCACGAAAATCCTTTTTACGCCATCTGAAAGTTTAAAAAATTACCTTTTCAATGATATTTTATATGAAAGCTCACGGCCATAGATACATCATCAATGGTCGCTTCTCCATCTCAATTCTTCATTTTCGAGAAAAATCGCAAAAACACTACTTCATTGTACATTATCTAGGAGAGGAAACCTTGACCGTGTTCCCAGTCTCAACAACTGGACCGATTTTACCAATTCATCTCATTTTGCAAGCATAGCTAACAAATCAGAATGCTCCACGTTTATTGTGCAAGTTTAAAATAGTATTTTTGATCAGTACCAGATTGAAAATTTAAAAACTCATCTTTTTGATGATATCAATGAAGATGCCGTATTTTTTCTCTAATTTTAATAAATTTGCAAAAATGTTTTAAGGTATAATTTAAAACAGTACTTTTCATTGTTGAAATCTGATTCAAACCGTTGCCAAATAATATTTAATTCCGTGTTTCACTTCCATTATTGAAAGATAAGGTAATGTCCTAATGGATTTAACTTTCTTTTTTGTTTCATCAACATTTTTGTTAAATCTGTAAACGAAGTCCTCTAAGGTAATAATTATATTTGGAAACATATTTAGTAAGTTCAATGATTATGGTTGTTGTGTTTTAATTCTTTCTATCAGCATGTTTTAATTTCAAGTATTTTACATAAGGAATAAGAAAGGTGCCGACGACGTGCAATTAGATGTTAGATGACACATGCAGTTACTTGATTCCATTAGGGACGTTCATGTAGACAATGAACAGAACATATGCAAAGCTACTAAAAGAATACGGGTGAAGTGTCTATAACAATTTGAAGTTTAAAATTGCTTTTTTAAGGGAACTATGAAAATCAAATTATGCACATGGTGTTACGTTTATCCTCCAAATTCGTGACTCTCCTAAAATTATTATCTTAGATTGTATAGTTGATTTCAAAAAGTAAGCCAGTTCCGAATAATACAAAGAATTTATTTACAACATATTTACAATACCGAAATGACAATATAAGTTAATATTAGTCTGGCTGGTGAGCTTTTATATTTTTAACTCAAATATCTATCGGGGTCTGCTACTATATTTTAATGTTATTGATTGCCAAAAATTAATAAAAGGAATGACTTATCTGGGACATAGGAGCGCAGTCGGAGATGCTTTATCACAATGGAATGTCATTATCATCCGGCCCAGTTGCATCGTTTCTGATTTCACTTTTTATCTCATCCACAAATAACGTTCATCCTTCTTCGCCGGCTACCAACTTCCTTTCTGTCTTTTTCTTTTTTTATTCACTTTTTCGTCCTCAAAAAATCGACAACCCCCAGTTTTCCTCTTTTGCCAGCCACCCACTTTTTGGCATTCAGCTTGGTCCAACATTATCCGCTGTCATTGGTTGGCTTCTTCATAATCCGTAGCCATAATAAGCAAGCGCCACAGTTGACAACCTTTTTTTTAAAATTGCAACCCTAAGTCAATCACCGGATATGATCCGTCGATGGAATTTTTAATGAGTTATGTAAGTATTCAATTTCTCACCAGCCGACTTTCAGGGGTGAAAACAGCAAAGATACAAAAAAGAGGAAAATTCACAAGAGTGAGAGTAGGTACATTTTTACGTGGGTAGAGACATGCATTAAGGAAGAGATAAGTAAACACTTATTAATGAATGATTTATTCATCACCAAAAAAAAATTATGAAAAAAATATGGTCTTTCTTACCGCTATGTATGACTTTTTTCAATTGCAAATACTTATTTTTAACATTATAAAATCAATGTTTTTAACTCACTTTCTTAAAATAGATACAATTAATAAAGTTTTATAATATCAATAATTTTTATAAAATACATATAATAAACCTGAAATATATAAATCAAATTTTGAATTATAAAAGAAAAAGGCACAAAAGAGTCCTGCATAAATATCAGTTTTATGAATAATCACAAATTAACTATGCCTTAACCTCTAAACTGCCATGAATGAGTTAATTCAAATAGTTCTTTTTATACAAGCTTATTTTTTCGTGTCATGTTTCCAAACATAGATTTAATAGTTTGGCAGCGACCACTGTTTTGTTTTAATGCATTTAATTTTTAAAAAATTTGGCTGCAATTCATTATTTAGTTCTTCTCAAACTCTTTTTTTCACCCTTCTCTGAGCTATTTTTAGCCATTCCCATCTCCATTAATTTTTATGGTCTTTTTAACACCTTTCTCCAAATGTTTAATATTCTCGGCGCTTTCACGGGTGATAATATTAGTTCTTATCGTAGACATAATTAAAAATATTAATGACGCAATTCACAATTTTATAACTTTTTCGCGTAGACAGACAAAGTTGTCCACTCATCTGTTGTTTATTCCATTCCATTTGTCCCAACACTGTTTCCCCCCCCCACACACACACAACCATTCAAGTCGAAAAATCATGCGTGTCAAAGCTCCAAAGTGCGACACACTCACAGCGGAACTTGATGTTTCAAAGAGCGCTTGCGGTAAGGGCGGAGCGATCTTCTCTCCCCAGCTGCTCTTCGATCTCCTCTTCCTTCCCCCACTCCGAGGATTTCAGATATGATAATCACTACCCTCTAAGCAGGGCCCCGATCCAGTCAAGCTTTTGATGCACCGACTGCCCACACGAACTGTCGGATTTCTGCTGTTTGGAAATCTAACTTCTACTAGCCCCTATTCAAATTTTCATAGGTTTTCGACCTTGACGATTGTTTTTTCTTTCAAGTGTTCCAAAATTTCCATTTTGGATTTGAGATAAATGGCCGCTTTAGCGCATTCGAACTTCGCGTTCCGGTATGCTATGCCGAACACTGGGAAACGAAATGGCGTCATGAATATTATGTAGAAAAAATATCGTCTGAAACGAGAAAGAAAATCACGCGTGGAGAAATTTCTTATAAATAATAAGATAACTCTCTAATCCAAGGCCAATAGCTTGAAACCTTGCCTCCAATCCACATGATCAATCACAATGAGACACAAGCCCTGTGTTGGAATATCGTTTTCTTCCAGTTCACTCTCTTCCCTGTCACTCACAATCCAACAGGGAGGACCGGGGGAATTTCGTATCTCATCCTCGGAAGTAAATAATAAAAAAAAAGAAGCAGAATATGAAAATTTAAAAGAAAAAAAAAGGCGGTGACAAAAAGAAATAAACAAAAAAGCGGAAAATCGCGGATCCGAGGAGGATTTTCACCTCTGCGACTTTACAAAATAAAATGGCGAACCATATGAATATTTCATACATCAATGAGATTCAATTGAATTTATATTCCCGACTAACAAGCTAGTCGAAGAGGGCGGCTAGTATGTAATACACCGAAACCTCTCTACAGTGGTCAACCACCGTTCCAAGGAAAATTGGCCGCTCTAAAAGGTTATTATGTTTGAGATTGGGAGTATAAAATATTTAAATAAGACCTAATTCGTCATATCTGATAAATCTAATTTTAAAAATTATCCGAAGAAAAAAAAGTACTTTATCCAAAAATTTCTCCCTCTATTTCTTTCTTTCTTTTCTTCTTATTTTTTCGTTTTTAGAAATAAGATAAAATTTGTGTCTTGCTTGGGTCTTTCAGCTCTTTGGAGGTCACTTTTCAATTTTTTTAATTGTAAAAATATATCTATAATTATTTCGTCGGTAGTTGTTGAGAAAATGCAATAATATCGTCTATTTTTCCTAAAGTCGTTGAGCTGAAAGTTTCATTCACTGATGTCCGCGACCATACTAACAAATTTTTTGTCAGAGTTCGAATCAGCACCTGAAAGGCAAAAATGAACTTGTGGCGCACCGTGCTACGCCATCTTACTCTGATGTATATTAGCCAATATCCGCCTCCGGACATTGGGAATTCCTTTTGTCTAGTGGTTAGGATTTTCGGCTCGTAACCCAAAGGTTCTCAGTTCTATCCTTCCGCCGCCAAAGTGGTGACTCGCGGACAAAGAACACGCAACAACAACTTTCAGTCCCACTAATAGATGGCAGCACCAAATATCAGGTCAATTCCATCTTCTGCTACATTCACCAGATGGCAGCACGACAACTCCTACAGCAACGCAGCTCTCCCAATTCAAAGCCTGTGACACATTTCACAGCACAAAGTCTACGACACATTTCATAGCACAAAGCCTGTGACGCATTTCACAGCACGCAAAGTCTATGACCATTTCATAGCACAAAGTCTGCAAGTGCCTGCGCACCACCAATCTGGGCAGCAATCTGCGCATATGCACGCAGCACATCGCTTCCTTGATATTCAGATAATATCAAACAAGCTGGGGGTTGCTCCTGTGGCGCACCGTGCTACGCCATCTTACTCTGATGTATATTAGCCAATATCCGCCTCCGGACATTGGGAATTCCTTTTGTCTAGTGGTTAGGATTTTCGGCTCGTAACCCAAAGGTTCTCAGTTCTATCCTTCCGCCGCCAAAAACTCTTTAATGCCCAAACCCGGTAGAGTCCGAAATTCATTCTTCTCTTCACATTGAGAAAGGAATGATTAATTTCTATCTGATTTCCGGTGTTGTTTTTGAGTGTACGAATTTTTTTTTCTTTCTTTCCTCAATTTTCTCTTTATAAAATGCCCACGGTCGGAGTGACAAAAGGAAAGAATTTCATTGAAGTTGAACGCGCGACAAACCAGACTGTCAAACCAGATCAGAGAGGTTTCAGTGGCAGTTAATAGATTTTATTTTAACATTATGACTATGGGCCGAACAAAAATGTCCGTTGAGAGGAATGGCCACTATGTATAGTCACACTCTTGTGCAATACAGATACTTTAGTTTTTGTTAAAGTAAAATTCACCAGCCGTGGACCGAAGCAAGAGAAAGAATAATTTATTATATACAAAAGAAGAGGTATATGTACATTGAAAGTAAATATTAACCAATAAGAGAAGAGCGCGCTTCTAAAAATAGAACATGACATCATACACTAAATGGTGAAACAGGAAGTGGATGAGTAATTGATGCGATGCGCGATTACAGATTGAATATGAAATCATAACACTTCCCCTTAATCGCGCATGCATACAGAACAAAAACATAGTAATTTATACAGTTTACATTTAGACAAGCTTTTCGTGAACAGATCAGCAATTTGATTTTCAGTACAAACATATTTAACACGAATGCAATGATTAATTAAAGTTTCTCTTATGAATTTGAGTTTCACATCTAAATGTTTTAATCTTCCAAACACATTTTCATTAATTACACTTTTAATCGCAGAATGATTATCTTCATATACAGAAATACAATTTATACGAGAAATTTCATTTATAACACTTTTATAATATAAGAGACCTTGCAGTGATTTACTTAAGGCAATTATTTCAGCTTCTGTGGAAGAAAGAGATATGCAGTTTTGCTTTTTACACCACCATAAAATAGGACAGTTACAAAACATAAGTACATAACCCGACACAGATTTTCTATCAATAGTATCAAAAGCCCAATCAGCATCAACATATAAATCAATATTGAAATTAGGATTATGCAGCTTTTTATACACTAATTTGAAATTTTGAGTACCTTTTAAATACCTTAAGATCATTTTGAGTCCAGTCCAGGCAGCAACAGTAGGTTTCTCCTGAAGCTGGCTGAGACAGTTCACTGAAAATAAAATGTCTGGTCTTGTCGTTACAGCAAGGTATAGTAAAGAACCTATCAGTTCACGGAAAGGTCCTTCAAACAGTTCACTATTTGCAAAATCTGCTGAAGTACATTTCGGTTCCAGTGGTGTAGAGCAGGGTTTGCAGTCAGACATGTTGAAACGTTTTAACATTTTATCAATATATTCTTCTTGATCAAGTTTCAATTCTGTTGGCGTAAACACTAGTCTTATTCCTAGAAATTCTGTAGCTGGTGCATATTTAGACATCTCGAATTCATTTTGCAAAAGATTGATCATGGTTTTCACTTCATCTGGGTCGGACCCAGCTATCAATAAATCATCGACGTATAAACAAATGATTATCTTTTTACCTTTTTCTTTCCGAATGAAAATACATGGATCAGAAGTAGACTGTTTGAATTTCACTTTGTTTATAAACTGCTGGAATTTGTGAAACCACTGTCTTGGAGCTTGTTTGAGACCATAAAAGACTCTTGTTCAGTTTGCACACTTTCCTTGTCCCATCATCATAGCCTTGTGGTTGACTCATGTACACGACTTCATCCAAATCTCCATTCAAGAAAGCTGTTTTCACATCCATGACGTAAGAATGCAAATTTTCTTGAAGGATGAGGACTAACACCAATCTTAATGATGGCATACTGATGACTGGAAAGAAGGTTTCTGTGTAGTCGACTCCCTCTTTCTGCATAAAACCACGAGCCACTAGACGAGCCTTGTATTTTCCATCTCTTTTTCTTTTAAAAATCCATTTACAGGTAATTGGTTGTTTTTCTTTTTCAGGTAACTCGACCAAGCCCCAAACTTTATTTTTCTCCATGGAAAGCATTTCTTCATCCTTAGCACTCTTCCAATTCGATTGCTCTTCGTCTGGGAGAAATTTAATTTCATCAAAAGTTAACTCTTTATTTGTTGCAGATAAAGCTTCATTAAATGGATATCTCACGGGAGGCTTTCTTTCTCTTTGAGATCTTCTGAATTCTGGATACTTATAATCTATTGCTCTTTCAGTTTCTTATAGTTTGATATCCGTTTCAGTTTCGTTTTCTTCCCCTAAATCAGAAGTGTCTTCTTGATTTTCAATATTCGGAGTCGCTGATAATTTATCAGAAATGATTTTCTTTTCAACAAAACGAATGTTTCTTGACACGGTAACTCTTCTTGACACAGGATCCATGACTCTATATCCCATGCTTGAATATCCAATGAAAATCATCTTTTTCGATTTTGGGTCTAATTTTCTTCTTTGAGTATCTGCAACTTTGACATAGGCATCACATCCAAAAATTCGGATTTTACTTAAATCTGGCTTTGTAGAATATTTCAGTTCATAAGGAGTACAGTCGTTTATACTAGTGCATGGAATTCTGTTGTGCAAGAAAGCAGCAGTTTGAATTGCATATCCCCAACAACTTTTTGGTAATTTGAAATCGTACAACATAGCACGAACTTTATCAAAAAGAGTTCTGTTCATTCTTTCTGCAACCCCATTCAGCTGAGGGGTATATGGTGGACATGGGTCAATTTCAACACCTGCATTTCTTGCAACTTTTTGTAATTCCCCAGACACATACTCTTTAGCATTGTCACATCGAATTCTTTTGACAGTATCATTTATTTTTAGAAATTTCTCGAATTCTACAGCAATATCACTTTTCTTTTTAATCAAGCGCACTTCACAGAAACAAGAATAATCATCAACAAAAGTAAGAACGTAGCGCTCACCTGATAATGTTGCTGGTTCAACAGGTCCACATAAATCTGAATGAATCATTCGCATAGGAGCACTTTTCCTTCTGCGGTTCCCTTTCCCAATAGGTTCCGCTGACTGCTTAGCGAGAACACAGTTTTCACAAAATAGATCTCTTGTTGGTAATCCAAGTTTTCTCGATGCACGATTTCCTGAGTGTCCTAATCGGCGATGCCAAAGTTCAGCTTCTTCCGTTTCGGCCACAAATGTGTTCGAAACAGTTGGAACAAAGTCACTAACGTATTGTCCCTTGGAATTCAGTTCGCACAAAACAAAAGTCTTGGTCTTTCCTTTGACAATGGCTTTATTGTCCTTGAAAAATACAGAATATCCAGCGTTCTGTACTTGTTTGACTGAAATTAGGTTGCCATTAAGTTCAGGGATAAACAATACATTTGTCAGGACAATTTCTTGTCCATTCTTTAGCCTGCCACGTATTACACCTGTACCTGCGACTTTTAGTAGGCTTGATTTAGCTGCACAGGACACAGTTCTGGAAGATGGTTTTAATTCTTCAAACCATTCGCGTTGAGAACACATATGGGAAGTAGCACCCGAATCCACAATGAATTTCTCAACGTCTCCTTCACCAATAACAAAGGAGACTGCCGCTGCATCTTCTTTAAATGGCGGTTTCTTACGAGTCAAATACCAACAGTTTCGTTTCTTATGTCCGAGCTTGCCACAATGATAACAGACCACAGTCTTATCACAAAATCTTGCTATATGTCCCTTTTTATTGCAGTTGAAACAGACCACAGTTCGTTGATTTGTCGGAAAAGCAACATCATTTGAGGATTCACTTTTCGGTGCTTTCGTTTCAGACACCCGCTGGTCTTTCAGCAACACTTCGGCATCTAACAGTCTGCTAACAACAAATTCAAGGGAAACCTGTTCTGAAGGTTGGTTTTCAATAGCAGATTTCGTAGAATCATATTCAGGAGGCAATGACATCAGGATATAAACGATAATGTCCATGTCACTGATTTTCACACCGCACGATTTTAACTGATTCACAAGTCCATTAACTTCGTTAAGATGTTCTTGCATGGATACTTCCTTCTTCTTTTTCAGCATAGCAAGATGTTTTCTTATTAAAATTTGATTTACAGCTCCATCCCTTAAGTAAGTGGATTTCAGTTTCTGAAAAATGCTGGCGCAAGTATTTTCATCCGATAGCGACACCAAAACTTTGTCGCTAAGAAACGATAACATCAAGGCATAAGCCTTCTTACTTGCCGAAACTTCATCTTCTTTCGTTTCGTCAGCTTCTTTATTTAAAAACTTATCTAAGTTTTTCGCTACGAAAATCGACTCGATTCTTCTCGCCCAAACGGCAAAATTTGCCCCATCAAACTGATCTACGTAATATTTCAGTTCGGCATCCATTTCTAAAACGATACTGGGCCAAACGGAACCACGCTCTGCTGTTAAAGTAAAATTCACCAGCCGTGGACCGAAGCAAGAGAAAGAATAATTTATTATATACAAAAGTAGAGGTATATGTACATTGAAAGTAAATATTAACCAATAAGAGAAGAGCGCGCTTCTAAAAATAGAACATGACATCATACACTAAATGGTGAAACAGGAAGTGGATGAGTAATTGATGCGATGCGCGATTACAGATTGAATATGAAATCATAACAGTTTTACCTAATAATTCCACCGAAAAGTGATCGAAACAGTCGATAGAAAAAACAAAACATAAATATTTTCATCCGTCTTGTTGATCGCTTAGCCGACCGGCCGACCGAAAACAGTCGGCAAAATGCGACATCTGATTCACTTGTCGCCTTGTCGGTTATTCTTTCAAATGTGGTACGAACTACTGGTCGAATGGACGATAACTTAAAAAGGATGTCGGTCATTCTGTTGACCTAACCATTAATCAGTCCTCAAATTCGGATACAATTCGCTTATCTCGACCGTTTATTATATAATAACTTAAAGATGGGATTAAAATTATTATATTCTTTGATACCCTACCAGCTGCTCTCAACATCTCCCAAAATCGCAAAGATTTTTGCCGACGAAAGTCTTAATTTGTCGCTGACGGGGGGGGGGGGGCAAGAGGCCCCCGCCGGGGTGGCAATCGCCCCTCCTGCCGCCGCCCCTGTTAAAAAGTTTTAATGATTTATTTTAAATGCTTTAATTTTCACTAATAGTGCTATATTTCCAAATCTTCGTGACAAGATTTGCTATATGTAAATCATTTACATTTCGCTCAGAAGATCATAACACTTCAATGAAAAGTAAAACAAAATGGACAAAAATAAGTGAAATTTAAAAGTTCTGAACATGAATTCAAAGTAGATTGTGCTGGCTATTATCATGAATCTTTGCATTAGTGGAAGTAATTTGGTCCTGAAAGGATAGCTAATTCAGATTTGTTTTTAACGTCATGTGATTTTATATCCCACTTAGTCTAGCGTATCTGACTAAATTCCTAAGTCACAGACCCATAAAAAATAGGAAAGTGGCATAATCTGTTGGTCAGGGCGACCTAGATCACATAGATAGCTCCTGAAGTAGAAGTCTATTCTAGTCTAAGATTTAATATATGGTGGTAGGCTACCTTCCTGGAGGAAGTTTAGGGAAATTTGGTCAAATTTGTGTTTTTCTTGAAGGAAAGTCGTTTTTCTACACAATGTGTAATATGATTCTTTTATCTTCACACAAATTTACAATTTTGTCTGGTGCAGTGTAGTCATCGTTATGGTTCTTGAGCCAAAAAAAAAAACAACAACCATCTTGAAGGAAAACTTCCAGCACCCAGCCTGAACACAACGAATGATTCATTGCTACAGTGCACATTGATCTACAAGTTTTTGAGTAATACTGGTTAATAGCATAGCAAGAGAATGGAACTCATAACCTTCCTCCTCCAATTCATGTTACTCACCCATGCCATGCAGTAACACACACTAGATTTACTGGTGGGCTATATTTTTAAGGAACAAATAAGTGAGCAATATATGATGTGATTTTAATGCGAGAACATATGTTATATAAAACAAAGAAAATAATTTAAGTGGACAATTAAATAAAAAAAGAAATAATTCTATTTGACATTTGTCTAATTTTTTAAATAACAAAACAATAAGTAGTCATTTCTTACAATGATTTAAATAAAGATACAGAATTTATTTATTTTTTGTGACAGAAAATATTTATTTTTTAGATCAGTATATATTTCTGTTGTATAAACTAAGAGAAAGAATCTTTAAAAAAATAAACTTACATGAATAACTGTAGATGGATTTGGTAAATTCCAAGATGTACAAGCTTTTACGGAAAGCCAAACAGACACATTTGAAACAATCTGCCTCTGATAGAATTCTGAAAACATTTCACATCGTATCCATGGTAACCACGGAGACACAGATTCATATTTTGTGCGAACAGAAAGTCGTGGTTGAGGGAAACCAGTTTTGAAGATTTTAAAAATTTCATTGATGGGTGCACTTAATACAACTAGAACTGTAAGCAGGAAACAACAGGAACTATGGATTTTATTGATGCAGGATGACTAGAAAGATTAAAAAAATAAATAAATATCAACGGAATTTTAACATCTACACAATTAAGGTATTTTTTAAAAAATAAAGCATTGATTTAAATTTATGGAGATAAATAAAACTTTTGTACAAAAATATTGAAAATTGCTCATGTAATAAGAATTTTTTGTAATCCACTAGCATAAAAATTAGAATTTCATGCATTAAAATTTTAAATTGGTTGAATTCTTGCTTTTTTTGTCCTTCAGATACACATTATTTCTATTATTTTTAATTTGTCTGGGACTAAAAAGTATAGAAGAATTTTTTCTTAGCCCATAATAGATTTATAACCCACACAGATTTAAAATGAAAACGTGGGGCGCATGCAATATTTAATAGAAGGAGGGAGGAGCTGCTGTTGAGAAAAACTTACACAGTCTATATCATTTTATTAATAAGATTGTATAGACTGAAATAACCATTTATACATCATATTCAGATATTAAGGCCCCACGTTTTTCGTTTTAATCAATGAGGTATAAATCTGTATGGGGCTAGAAGAAATTATTTTATACTTTTTATCCATGAAAGTTCATTATTGGGGGTGGCCTTATTTTTTTAAATAATTATCTTCATTAATTAATGTATAAAAAAAACATAATAGTGTCAAAGTTAGTGGCATGTAGAAATTTGAATCTGCACCAATACCTGTTCAGGTGTCTATTGGGAAAATTAATTTTATTTCATTTTAGCCAATAAAACTCTGGGAATTGTTTTTTAAAAAAAGCCAACAGTGTAAGTCTTAAGAAAGTAGTTGACTTTAGAAGAATTTAGTACCTTATATTCTGCCCCTGTATTCCAGTGGGTAATGAATTCTATAAATTTTTTACCCTCTCACTTTTTTTTTTCCAACCCACTGTAGAAACAGGTCTAGTTTAGATTGAAAATTTGTGAGGGGAAGGAATAAATAAAAATTTTAAATAACTAGATGTAGCTGTCTTAACTGGTTTACAGTGAATATTTATTTACATCATTTTATACAAAAGAACAGAATAGAAAGCAGCTTTTCTTCGTTTTTTTCTAAGAAATA
>BGPR01043056.1:0-13061 GCA_013235015.1 Araneus ventricosus
GAATTCGAATTCACTTTTGAAAACCAGGTCTTAAGATGTGTATTTTCCGTACTCTTTGAACGAAATGCAATTAATAACAATAGACGACTTATAATGTGAAAATAAATTTTGGAAAAATGCAAAATTAATGTTATTTTTCAGTAATGTTTTACTGAAACGTGTATATATATATATATATATATACAGTCGACGTTCATTATAACGACCACATTATAAAGACCATTCCATTATAACGACCAGTGATAAAATCCCCAACTATGTTTCCCTATGCACTCTACGTTATTTTACTTCCGGTATAACGACCGTCCAGTGTCGTCTAATCCCAATACAACGTCCGAAATCAGCTAACACTCTTCCCGGTATTTTTCCAAAATTCCTTTATTTTCTACTTTAAAATCTATTTTTGATTGATAAAATTTTATTTTTAATACCAATGATGAAAAATAATTTGAGTATTATTTGGAATCTCTTTAAAAATAGCCTATTTTGACGGAACTGCTGAGAGTGCATGTGTACTTTTCTTAATTATATCCACTATAGCGACCACTCGTTATAAAGACCTTTTGCTGTGGGACGCAGAGGGTCGTTATAACGAGCGTCAACTGTATCAAATTCCGTTTATTGGAATTGATGCCTTATTGAATAAATGGGACAAATTCTTATTTAGAATCCTTGGTGAAAATAATTACTGGAAGATGAAGAGAAATTATGTCACTGATATTAGTGGCTTAAAAACATTTCGTATATCTATGGCGGTTAAATTTAAAAACAATATTAAACACATTCAGTTTCAGATAATATCAATTATTCATCTTAATAGAAGTTCTCTGAACCGAATCAAGCAGACATATTTGTTCATTAGTGAACGACTATTCATGGGCTGCAGTATTAATGAATAGAAATAAATAAAAGGCGCAAAATTATTTGCCTATAATAGAAAATCTTAATAAGCAATTAATGTTCTAATCAAGAATTCTATACATAATCGCTTCTCAAATGTTTGACACGAAAAATGTTTTAGTTATTTACGAACATGAACAAATCCAGCAATGAGCAAATAAATAAAATAAATTTTCATTTTGAAATAATTAATTAATAGTAAATAGTACTTGAATAATCAGTTTTTATAATTCTCTGTTGCAAAAAAAGAATACCTTTGAGATTTGCTGTGATGAAAAAATAAAAATAAGTACTAATATGACTTTCCTTCGATGTATTACGATATCATCTTACTCACCAGCACTGTTATGAAAAAAATGTAATTAAAAACCTTGAAAACAAAAGTAATATCCAAAAGGTCTTAAAAATATATGTATACGTGTATGTTTTGAACTTCAGTGACATTTTGTCTCTTCGAAAAAAAAGTTTCTGCAAACCAGGAAAACGTAACAAGGAAGATGAAGTATATTGAATGTAAATGAGATTGATACATAATAAATATCTAAGAATATTTTATCGATTTTATTTCGAGGAAATTTCGAATAAAAATCTAATTCTCTTAAGCTTTGACGTATATTGGGATATAATAATAGGAAAGAAACTTTAATATCTTTCAAACTGGAATTTAATAACTTTCCTACTTAAAAAAATTTCTTCGTGCATTACATGATGTTTTGAAACACGTTATAAAGATTGTATTCATAAATATATGTTTTAGAAAACTAATTTTCCAGAGACTAATTTTGAGAATTGATTAAATTCCTCGCGTTCATAAACATCATATTAACTTTTAACCCATTCACTCCGGCGAGCGTGCCGGGACGCTCTTTGTTGTCTTTCTTGCGGACAGAGTACGTTTATGTACGCTTTCACTTTCTTCTGTCTACGGTAAGAGGGCCAGATGCTCCAGTTTTTATATATTATATGTTTAAAAAAAAGAAGTCAGTCTAGATGAAACTAAAGTCTAGATGAAAGTTACTAAGCTGATTATTAAGAAATATTAATTGTGTGGCCCGGCGTTGCACGAGCTATCACGAATAATAGGATATTTCCGGGTGGAGAGAAGTGAGGTCACGTGAGACCTTGGGATCCATATATTTTCATATACCCCGCCTCCGTTTTTCTCTACAATCAACAAATATTGTCACTTACTTTACCTAACAAACGTTACGAAGTTAAACACTTTAATACAAAAAAGAAAGAAAAAAAATCATGAAAACGATTTTTCCATTGTTAATAAATCCAAACACAGAAGCTCGCTCAAAAAGAAATACCAATTTCCGTTAAATAAATTTAAAAAAAATGCAACACCGTATGCGAAGACTAATAATAGGGAAAAAAGAATCCGAAGTGAATGAATTCACCATGCTGCCAATAGATGGCAGCAAGATAATATAACCGCTGCAGTAAATACTTTAAATATCATAAGGCATGGCAGTCTTCACATGCATTTCTGACTAAATGTGCATACGAAATTAATTGTCGCCAATGGATATATACATTTCTTGTAAGCTTTGACATGTATTATGGACAAATGTCAAATTAATAGAGAACATGGAATATATGAATATGGACACCTTATTTTCAAATTTATAATTTCAAAGTTATTAATTAACAAAAATTATTATCCTCTTCTCGGTTCTGTATTGTAGATTTGTATATAACTTATTTGCTGTAACTTATGTGAATATTTTACAATATTTTAATTGCAAAGGATACCATCCTTTTAAACATCAGCTTCCATCAAGCAAACGATAAATTATCAATGATAATCTATAAATAATAGTTGCGCACAATCTTCATTTGCATTGCTTGATTGATTTAGTTGTAAGTGAGCTTTTCAGAAGAGCAATCTTTTGTCTCAGAATAATCCTTTCTGTAGGTTATGAATATGAGCTGATTTTTAGCAATAGTGTAAGCATACAAAGTTGGCTAAAATTTTTCATGGATCTGGAAAATAGCTTTTAATCAAATTCTTGTATCTTAAAAGGAAAAATGAATTTTAAAAGGTGACCAACATAAAATGATTTTAATTGAAAGTTATGTGTTTGAAAACTGTTTCAAATTTCATTCAACAAAAAAAATTAGTGAATGAAAACAGTTTATTCACTAATCAGTGAAACAGTTAAGTAAAACTGTTAGTTTTCCCGTGTTAGAAACCAATGCTCGGTTTCTTTCATTTTTCAAAGCTGTCTAAAAAATCAAAGCTAGTATTTGATTGAAATTAATTAATCATTGATTATTAAATGACGGATATTCAATTAGGTTTATAGGAAATTCGTCCCACTTTGTTTCATGGGCTTTGATAAAGACGGCTGTCCATCAAGCTATTGTGGATTTGGCAACATGGACGTCAAAGGTAAGCACAGATTTTTAATTTTTTAAACTTTACGAACATTACTGAAGAAACAGCATATATAACTCTAGAGAAATAATATTGTACTCCTCCAAAAAAAGTCCTTTTAAATATCTAATAATTTTCTAAAATCCTATAATATCTTTACTAAGAAATACAAATTAGAATATTATAGACACAATAAATAGGATTAATCGTTTCTCACACGCACTGTGCATATAAATGGGTAGAAATTACTAATAAATTGTTTTCATTCATTCCAATGAAATTGTTTTACATCAACTGGATTCAGAGCGTAAGGTGTTAGGGGGATACAAAATTTCACCTAAATATCGTACGGAGTATAATAAATGTGTCACCCTTGAAAAAAATAAAACTACTTAAAAGGTTAAACCAGGGATAAAAATTGAGATACTTCTGGTCGCGAAGCTCCACAGAAGTGAGTACTAGCACGAAAATCACTTTCGAAATTCCTAAAATATATTTATTTGCACGTGCATAGCACAAATTTGCTTCGCTTACTGCGTTAAAACACTTTCTAACACTAGGGGGCTCTGCTACCTACTCGATAAAGCTTGGTAACCCGTAGAAGGATTACAAAGCAGACCTTGCTTGCTTCGCTTTCTACAATGAGAACACCGTGCGTCCTAGCATAGTTATTGAAAAAAATTATGGTTGAGCTTAATTGATTTCTTTCTTAATATAAATAATAAATCCTTAGTATAAATTAGCACAGCCTAATATTTCTTCGCATAGGAGAGGGCCTCTATCTTAATTTTGTAAGCATCTAGAAGACAAATTCAATATTCAAATGAAATTAACGAAGAAAATTATAAAAGTTAAAAAATGGTAAATCAAGAAATATAAGGAGAATTTTGAAAACCAGTTATTTAGGTTTATTAATATAGAAGACAGTGTTTTTTTAACAGCAATGCTTTGATCGACGACATAAATGCTGGCACGCTGAGCATTTTGAGACAAATTATTTTTGCTTCCTGAACGGCTTTCAAAACTTTCTTTAATTGATTCATTGAATCTTTCGTCTTATATAGTTTCAAACATATGTAACAGTAAGGCGAAGATTTGTTTTTAATTCATCGATAAGAAGGCCCAAACCAAATCACTCTCGAAATCACGAGATCAATCAATTGCTGCATATACCGCCAAATCCTATAACTAAATATCGCCTTTTCATAGATAGAACAAGGGAAGTATTTATATAGATTGTTCAGATTACTAAAATTGTTGCCACTCACAAAATTTTGTTGCATGAAATATTTTAATAAGTTGGGTTTCATTTATGTTATTGTAAGTTTATCTGTACTATATATAAATTGTTCGAAATAAATAAATATCTAATATACTGAGTGTGTAAAAGGATGATCAAATATTTAAGGTAAAATACTTGAACAGAACAGATAAAATAAAGTCTACGTTAGGCTGTTTGGGCAATTACAGTGATATATCCCAGATAGTACGTAAGTTTGCAGCAAGTTTGATTTTGACTTGTCATGGCAAAATTTGACGCGTCAAACTTGAATCGAGCTTGTAGCAAGTTCGCTGTGACAACTAGCGCCACCCTCGCTTGCAACGCATTTGCTGTAAGTTCGATGTGACAAATAGCGCCACCTCCCTTGCAAATCAAACTTACTGCAAGTTTACAAAACAAGCTTCCTGCAAAGATAGCACAATAAAGAGATAATTATCTTTGTCTCTGTTTTAAAAAAACATCCGATTTTTAATAGCATCTCCTAGACCACCCTTCTTTTTATTAATTCAATAAATCAATGATAATTTGTGAAAAAAATAGCTTTTTTATAAAAAAAATTTTTTTAAACATTTTCCATCTTTTTACTAAATATATCACTCGCACTTTAAAGAAAACTATATCGCCTTTTTCTTAATGTTGAAATTTTAACGTTTATAAACAAAATTAAATCTAAAAAACAGTCAATGTTTGTTGAAAAATAATAACTTAGACATTTTGTCCCATTTTAGCGTAATTACTTTTGAACTCTAATTTCATAATTTATTCTACTAGCAAAACGTAGTTATTAGCGAAACTCGCTCTCTCTTTGACTTCAAATCATATTCTCAACTCAAAAAATTAATGAAATCAAGAAAAAAGTTTAAAATAAATCGTATACGAATCGAATCTAACGATGTATTAGCGAAATCTATCTTCTCGTCTCGTAGTTCAGCTGGACGAGTGGTATCGACGTTTGGCTACTAAGCGGTAGGTCGCGAGTTCTATCCTGGGTTGTGTTCATACTCTGTTTTTGCTATAATTTGCAATGAGTTTGCACGGCAAGCTTGCTGCAAGTTCGTTTCATGGTGACTTCGAAGCTTTTGTTAACTTTCTGCAAGCTTGCACTCTTGTCATGACAAATTTGTGGCAACTTGCTGCTAACTAAAATTGCTATCTGGGATAACACTTTCTATGAAAAAGCCATCTAGCTGTTAACAACTGTCTTGTCCTTAATATCCACTTCCACTGTATATACAGTGGTGTTCAAAAATTAAAGACGAGACAGTTATTCCAATATAACGTCGTGTAGAAGTACTCTATATCGATACAAATCATACCATATGATCATCAAGATATTTGAATAGTGACAAAGTGAACAAAACTTTATTAAAAAATCCAAAAGATACGAAAATTTTGTTGAGAAGTCAACATCGTGTGCAACTGGGTAGAACACAAAATTGTTCATGTGGAAAGAGGACGGCAAGAAAAATTCAGTCTTTAGTGGGGAAATTTGATCAGCTCGACTGAATTGCAGATTTACTTCACCTGACTGAGTTCGATGTTCCCCACGAGCTTTTGAGGAATCTCGGCGCATTCCTCTTGCAGCGCCAATTGCAGCTGCTGAATTGTTGCTGGAGGCTTGTGACCTAGCTACCCAGCGTCTTCCGATAATGTCTCATGTGTTCGATTGGATTTAAGTCTGGGACTTCAATCCAATTTCGATGCATGGGCGGAATATCTTCACAATCCAATACCTCTGTGTCAGCCAGAGTACTGTGAAGTGTAGAATTGTCGTTCATAAAAAGGAACTGAACGCCCATAGTACCACTAAAAAGACGCATATTAGGAAGTAGAACTTCTGTACAATACCGGGCACCAGTGACTGACCCTCCTTGGAAGAAGTGGGAGTCTGTACGGCTTCTAAGCACGGTACCCTCCGAAACGAGAACTCCACCACCACCAAACCGGTCCCTGTCGCTGATGTTGGAGGGGTGATTGCGTTTCTCCCTCTCTCTGCAGATGTATATAGGACCAGAATCTCTAGTTAGAGAAAACCGGATCATGTCCATAATAAGAATTTGAGCCCATTGCTGGTCTGTCCAGTTCTTGTTTTCCTAGTTCCACAGAAAAAGCTGTCTCCGACTAGTAAGTGTTGCCAGCACATATCGTACAGGTCGCAACGCAAAGAATCCACATTTGTGCGACATGGCGACCTCTTGGAGACGACAAAAGTCGATAACAGGCGTCCAGTAGTTTGTTGCATATGTCTTGCGCCTTCACCTATGTGTGTCACCTGGCCCTCCTCACCAGTAGGGCAAGATATCGGTCGTCCGCAATCATGTTTGCTCGTAAATGACCAATACTAAGCCCTAAGACAGCTGTACCTTTCATTCTACATGTTCTCCAATCTCGCGACAAGATGCTGTGAGTGGTCTAGAACAACTCGGCTACAATACTTATACTTCGCAATCTTCCAACGTCCCAATGATTCGACGTAAGGTAAAGTCATCCAGATGTCAATTACAGGAATGCTTGTTGGACATATCATGCTGACCAGCAATCACCAGTAATTCGATGACATTCAAACCGGCTTGAACCTTGAAATAACTTTCACAGAAATGCTGAGCGTGCCTTAGACCTTTCCAACACTCCACAAGCCCGTCATGCTACACAAATGCGTATGCTCTACCGCATCTGATCCTAGTCTATATCCTGACAGGACATTCAGTCAGCTCTGCCTGTTGATTCCACTGTTATGCGAATTTTTCATTTGGTTCTTAATTTTTGCACACCAGTTTATATATATGTGTTAAAATGAAGCATTGAAATTTTTCAATTTCAATGCATTTTCCAGGCTTAGCAAAGTGCACCAAGAAGTCTGAATTCGCCAGGTTTCTCATGCATCACCTTGAGAAGGATACGTACAGACTGAAGACGCAAAGTGAAAAGGTAAACTTTTAATTAAAGTTTTCACTTGTTGGGTATTTCAGTTGTTTTAGTCTTAAGCGAAATTCATTTTTATTCAACGTTTTTTACAGCTTGGAAAAAAAATTGACAAATGGAACTACGTAATTAATTTCGATAATTTCTCCCTCGCCAGTGCAACTGATAAAAAAAGTAAGTCAGTAAATAATATATACGTTATTAATTCTATCAAATGTTTATTATTAACTATGGAATATTTATTAAATAATTGATAAACTATACATTAGATTACCAGCAAATGAATTTAAATGAGATTATTTGATTCATCCTTTTCTTATCTTTAATTCACTGACAAAGGGCCCCCAGTAGCGGCCCCACCTTTGTATTTCCGACCCATGATGTTTAGTAAAAATGACTTGTTTCTGTGAGTCTCATCTACTCTTAAAGTTTGCGAACTACCTTTCAGTATAACCTGTATATAAATAGATCACTCAAAAGCGAAGCAAGCTAGACAGAAACGTGGACATGAAAATGTGGTCTTTTCACAAAAGTTCGCTATCAAATTTCGGAAAACCAGCGGGAGTGGTCTCCGCTAAACTTTCTCGTATACTCCTAACACACGTAGAGAAAAAAAAAGGCAGTAAAACGAACAAGAACTCATAACGCAATGGAGGAAAATAATAAGCGAAACGTCATACCACGATTTCCGAAGGTCGTCCAAAATGGAAGTGGAATTAGAAGCCGGCGTGATTACCAATAGGGCTGGGTGTAAGATAAAGAAAACGAAATTTGCAAATTGAACGCCTTTTTTTAAACCAATTGGCACAAAAATTTGATACAACTCTACCATTAAAGTAAGAAGGCCACATGCCAAATTTCATTTATCAAAGTAATTTTTAAAGAAGTTATTGCGTTCAAAAGTATGCGATTATACAGGCAGACAGACAATCAACCCTTTGACGGATGTGGTCCAAAATTTGACACAAACCTACATTCCTGATGATAAAACTGTGTACCAAATTTTATCCACCTATCTATTTAAGTTCTGTGAGTTATCGCGTTCACATTAACAGGGACATACATACAGGCAGACTTCCCGTGGACGGAGTTTGTCCAAAATTTATCAGAAACCTACAAATTATGTGTAAAGATCATATACTAAATTTCATTCCTATAGCTTTAATAGGGTTTGAATTATCGTGTTCACAGACACAGAGACAGACATAATTCCAAAATTGTGTTTTTCGGACTCAGGGAGGTCTAAAACGTAGAGATTCGTCAAAATCTCGAGTTTGAATTTTTTTGACGATTTGCTTTCTCTTTGTATACGAGAAAGTAAAAAAAAATCTCTCACCCGCTAGACTAAAACGATATCTATATATAAAAACAATTGCTCAAAAACACAAATATTTAAGCAAATTAAATTTTACATGTTGCTTTTGCATACAAATTGCAGATTGCTAACAAATTTAGGACGAGATCTATTAGAGAGCAGACTGTCAGTCCATTAGTTTACCCTCGTGATAGTGAACGAAATAATACAAACGACAGTGAGGTAGACGAATGAAATGTGTTATGTAATCTTCATACTAAAACTTTATATCTCTATCAAATTCCGGAACATATCAGTCAAAGAGAAGAGATACTCTTCCATAACGCATAATCGATTTTCTTCACTGTTGGATGCAACTATGCGCCATATTATCCCATTAATGCTAAAAATTAATTTATAGCATAGACTTCTTAAATGACTTAAATTATGTTTAAAACGCCAAGATTACGTTAGCTCTAAAGTAAAATTAAAATAGGAGGAAAAATGGTTTTGGTTTTTTTTTCTTTTTTTAGAAAGTATGAAAAAATTGGTAGAAAATCATTTAAAAAATTTATTTTTACCATAAATATTAAAGATTCTTAGAATTTAGTAAAATGCTTCTTTACCTTAAAAATAAATCAATCGAAAAATCTAAAAAAATTCAAAATAACGAAATTTTGATCTCAAAATGGTTGTATATGCCTGTTGAAAATAGCTTAGGAGTTCGGTAATACATATTGACTTCATAGAAAATGCAAAAAAGAAACAATGGAATGCATTCGGCTTAGCTCGGAAGTGAAATGTCCTATAAATAAGACACTGGGAGCTAACGGATTATGAAAGTATACCTGAAAATAAGGGGAGAAACCTTTGATTTATCACTGGTGTATAAATTTTGATCTAACAAGTTTCTATCTTTCGCTAATATCATATTTTTCGTATTATTTTTGTTAATTTTGCGATTACTAAAATATTGGGTTTATTAATCAATTGAAACAAAATTTTTTCAGCCATTGATACACTCATAACCTTAGTCAAAATGTACGATGCAAATTACCCTGAAAGACTGAAGACAGGATATTTAATCAACGGTGAGTAGAAAAATCTGCATATTTTCATATTTCTTGATGCGTTATATATTCTTTCGATAAAGCCATTGATATATATAATCTTTTAACACGGAATATTTACACCCTTTTCTTTCTTTTTTTTTCTAAAATGTAACTAATTTTTTCAGAGCAACGAATGGATGATGCTCGTGTAATTCAGTTTACTTGTAAAATGATCCCTTAATTATTATCAGAGTAGCTATATTTCTAGAATTTTATAGCATCTCATTGTGTGGGATGACTTTTTAAACAGCATGACGTATTAAAATCTATAAAAGGTAAATATATTTCAAAGAATTGGAATAATTAATTGGCATATAAAGACTTGCGTTTTTACCGTCTATAATAAACTAATCATATTATTATGTAATATTTTTTATTATTTTATTTATAGAATACAGTGCTGCTATTTTAACAGAACGTCGTTGTCAGAAAATTCCACTAGTTAATATACAATGTGATCGTAATTAGAGCACTCTGTATATGTATCTGCCTATTTAGAGCACTCTGTAGTTGTAACTAAAATGCTGTTTGGTTCCAAAATTTGTAGATAGAAAATTAAAAGGATGCGCTGAAAGATCCCCCCCAAAAAATAGTTAAAAAATTTCCGCCAAATTACACACAAAATGCTTGAAAAGACATGCAATAAATAGCTGTGGACTTTTTAAACATTTTTAAGCATTATGGCATTTAAAACTGTTATTTTTACATTTTGAGCATTATGACAGCACAAAGAATGATAATTGTGCCACTGCAAGTGAAGAAGAAAATGGATTGAGCGTGAGTTCTGGGTATAAAAAGGAGGAGATCGAGTGAGTAGCTTTTTTTCAGTTATGATGGCTAATACAGAGGGCGAAAGCCTTCGTTCAGAAGTCGTTCCAGAGGTAGCAACGGCCGTTGTCGAACACTCATTGACGAATGATCATGGCGTCAGTAGTCCACGGACAGTGTCACCACAATTAGACGCATCGTATGGAACAGTGTGGAAGATACTGAGAAAAATAGTGCACTTTTTCCCGTATAATACCAGCTACAACCAGCATCTACTTCGCTGACCGTCGCTTATCTTTTGCACAGACTTTTCTTGCCCCAATAGAAGTCGATGACTCCTGCCATTTGAACATCCTCTAGAGTGAAAAGGCTCATTTTCATCTCAAAGGAAAGGTGATTTCCCGCAATTGTCGAATTTGGGCCATGAAAAATCCACTTGCCTTCCACACAATTCCACTACACTCGTCTAAAGTTACCGTCTGGAGTGGGTTCACTTCCCATCCCTTAACCATTTTTCCTTGGACCATTCTTCTTCGAAGAAAATGACGATAATGGCCCTGTAACATGCTCTGTAACGTCCTTCAGACATCGTACCATGCTCAATAGTTTCGTCTCACCTCAACTTCAGCAGCAACAATGCCTTGCATCTACCATTTTTATGCAAGATGGAGCCCCCTCCACATAATGGACTCTGTGTGCAGAGGTTTTCGGGGCAACATTTTACCGATGGCAGGATGATTAGCCGTTCATTTCTACTACTTGGCCTCCCCGTTCTCCCGATCTCACTCCGTGTGATTTTTGGTTATGGGGCCATTTGAAGAGAGTGGTTTATCTGGAAATGTTACAACTTTGGTTGACCTGAAGGACCGTATAACGTTAGATGTGCGACAGATCACTGAAGATCAGCTGTTGAACACACCGGTCATGGTCTGCACATTTTACAACTTAATGAGGTGGCCCTCGTTGAGCAGTATGCTTTACATCGCTAAACAGTCTATAACAAATAAACGATGCTTGTATTGGAATTTGTAGCTTGTTTGTATTTCGATGTAATGCGCCTCTAGCGGAAATAATTTGAACTATTTTTTTGCGGAATATTTCAGCGCATCCTTTGAATTGTCTATTTGCAAATTTTGGAATGAATCCGCAATTTAGTTACAGCTACAGAGTTCTCTGAATAGGCCAAGGTTAATTACGACCACCTTCTATATATATCTATATAATTATTCGAAAATATATACATCTTCAGCGAGAGAAGAAATCTGATATTTCATGGACCCCTGTTAACCAGTTTTGCATTACTTTCAATAACTGAATACATTTTGCTGTTAATATTTGTTATAACAAATTTTTCAAAACAGTAAATATACCTATAGCAGGGGTGGGGAATCTCTTTGCACTGAAAGGTCCCATTAAGTTTCACCAGTTCCGCAAAAAACCGCATGAGCAGATATTAAAAGTTATTGTTCTGTAATTATTATTATATTACAGAAAAGTATATTATTTCAATGGAAATTGTAAATAGCTGGTAAGGCCTCATGTTCCCCACACCTGACCTATAGTATTAAAGGTTATTGCTCTGTAATTATTATTATATTACAGAAAAGCATATTATTTCAATGGAAATTATAAATAGCTGGTAAGGCCTCACGTTCCCCACACCTGACCTATAGTATAAGAAATTATTTAACAGATAGATATTGAAATAATGAATGAATAGGGAAGATATTGAAAAATCAGTGATGCAAAATAAGTCAGTAGAATTGAAATTTCGTAATGTTGTAAATTGGTAACTTACTTATGAGTAATCTTAGGTGAACTGAATTATAATAGGCGAGCATCTTCTGCTTAAAACATCATTTGATATACTGCAAAGTTACACAAATTTCTACATACTTTAGCAAATTACTCATTATAAATCATACCAAAGAATCGTTTCTTTTTTTAAAGATAAAACAATAATAAATTTAAATTAATTAGTTATTACATCTATAAGAAAGAAATTAAGTAATCGTTTTTTTTCTATACTGAATAAACATCAGTAATAAGTGCATATTACATGTCCTGTTAATTTTGAGAAACTGAATATTTATGATTGTACTTTGTTTTAAATGTTAAAGTTTGCTTGTTTTTAAAAAAATCTTAATATGCATTTATTTTTCTTAAAATCCGTCGTGCTATAACGAACGATATGAAATAAAATGCTTCATAATAGCTTTTTAATGAAAATACTTTGTAAGAAGTATTAAAATCACGCAACATCTAAAAAGTTATAGAATGTTTTAATAAAAAATTTTACTTCATAAGTAAATCTAAGAAGATAAATCACTTAAATCTAAGAAGAATCATCTAAAAATGAGAACTTCTATTTCTGTGCCACTGTTTCTTAATAGAATTTTT
>BGPR01043059.1:0-13061 GCA_013235015.1 Araneus ventricosus
CTTTTTTCACCCTTCTACGCCCCTCCTTTCGTAGTGGACGTTGCATTCCAGAAATAAATTGTCCGCGTGAATGGAGCGGCGAGGGCGGGTGCGCGAATGTAAAATTTTTAGAAAATCTCATTTTCTAATTTTTCCGGTTAGTTGAGCTTTCTGGATACTTGAATGCCGGATAGTCGAGAATTTACTGTATCTATATCAATGTCTCTCTTTGCACCTCTATATTTTAAATACTGGATAACTTTGCACTACTACATAAGGTGTCTAAGCGGCACCATTCTACTTCCATATAGATAGATTTAACATGGCATTCTTGGATAAATCAGCTTAGTAAAAACTTATAAAAGAAATAAATAGAACCACATTTATTTTGAGTTATTAGCAATGTTTAAAATACTCTGATATAATTTTTGTGTACTTTGAAAAGGGAACCCTTTTCCATGTGTGAATGTTGACTCCTTGAGAATTTTGAAAATACTCCTTGAAAACTCCTTAAATACTCCTTGATTTTTAATTTTAAAAATCAGTAAGAACCCTGAATCAGGTGTGACTTTGACAGTGACATAGTTCGCCTTCCCCGATACTGAAATCCTGTTTCACCAGTTGTCACAATGTGTCACGTGCTACAAACTGTTCTGCTGAGTGGCATTGTGCTCACACTCAAGCTAACAGTGCACGATAGCTCTCTGTGTGATAACAGCTTTACAAAATAAACTTTTCCTACGTTCACTCCTTACTCGCGATTGTGCAGAGGCATTGCCAGGTACCAAAACCCACTGTTTGTTTGCTCATTTTCCAGGATGTTTCCTTCTGCTAGTGTCTCGCAAATGGGAAAAATTTCCAAGTAAAGAACTTTTTTCTCATTTTAAACCTGTGATATGAATGCAATCAAAAATAAATCCAGCATCATTTTCTCATTGCTTTAATCCAAGCTAAACTATTTTCACTTGCTGCACCATTTTGGTTACAAAAATATTCTATGCTATTCTAATATTCTATTCAAAAATGCTTTAAATGAAGGGAAGAATTATATTTTATGCTTTTTGAGTCAATAAATATATTTTTGAAACAGTTACGAATTCTAATTTTTTATATGGTCCCCCAGTCCTATCAATCATATTTAGTAGAATATTCTTTACACACTAACTCATAATTTTAAATCAATCAGCGTCATTGTCTAGCAACTTCTGTGCATTGATTGGTGGATTATCTTCGAGGCTGCTATTGAAATGGTGTAAAGTGGTCTAAGTCAGCGATATTCATAGTGCCATAAATCAGTCAGTTTTAGTCGCAGAAAAGTGAGACATTTTTTGTGTAAAGTGTTAGCTTGTGGAAAACATTTTGCATAATATGATCGATAAGAATGGAGGACCTTATAAAAAATTAGTATTCTTTACTTTTTCAGAAATATATTTATTGACTCGAAAAGCATAAAATATAATTCTTCCCATCATTTAAAGCATTTTTCCAATTGGAACTATATGTCTATTAATCTAGAAAAAATTATTACTATATTAGTTTAGAAATTAGCTATTGGACCACGATAAGTGTGGATACCCTGTATATTTAAGTAAGGAAAAAATATAGAAATATATAGAATAACGAGAAGTTTTGGTTAATGATAAATGAAAAGCAATTTAGTTATATGTGCTTTTATGCAAAATATTAAAGGAATGTTCTAAACCCCATTATGACTTTTTGGATTAATTTTGCTTGCTTTTATTGTTAGAAAAGCAAATTAGTATCATTACAAAAGCACTTGCCATCTGTATTTTGGTGATCCCAAAATTTATGTATACAACCCTATTTAGGGTCGAGACTTCATAGTTTCGAAAGCCCTAGTACAAATGCTTTACTTCTTTAGACATATCCAGGAATGATTGTATTCAGGATTTATCAAGAATTCCAGATTTTTTTACCTTCTCAAATTTGGAATTTAGGATATTTTAAAATTCGCTTTCTGTCTCAAATTTGATTTAGAACAAATATATTATTAAGATAGTGTAATAATTTTAGATTATATGAAAATCAGTGGAGTAGTCAAAGTAAATGAGTGAAAATCCAGTAATTTTGTAAAAATATGTATGTTTGTGCAGCAAATTAAAAATCTACAGTTATTCAAAATTATGTCAGATTTTTACAGCATACTAGTTTAAACATCTTTATCCCCTTATCAGCAGGGCCAGATTTCCCATAGGGCCAACCTAGGCCATGGCCTAGGGTGCAGCTATCAGAGGGCACATATGCAGAAGAAATAACAACCAAATATTTATATTTGTTACATGAAATGTATTGAGCGATACATTTTTTGTCTACTGTGAACCCCTGGCTCCTTTGCATTGAAATAGATTCAATAAGATCCGTCCACTTCATTGACCCTTCAAGCCCATTTGCTGACAAAAACGTAAACGAAGAAGTTCTAGTATGCATTTCAGAAGCTTACAAGAAATTCGATGGAGTATTTTTGCAGGTGTTGATGTTATGCTATCTCATAAGTAATGTCATTTTGAATAAAAAATTTAATGTGTTTCAAAGATGATAAAGATTGTGTTAAGTGCATTAAAATTAAATTATTGTACATTAAATCAGAAATTTTATATTAACTTTTTTGAGAGGGACGCAGGATATTCTTCGGCCTAGGGTGTTTAAATGTGCAAATCCGGCCCTGCCTATTAGCCATGATTTGGCTTGGTGCTAATCTGACAGCAGCAAATTTCCCATCCACCCTCCACAGCATGTCTATATGTTAATTTTGGTAACTTTTGGATTTTAGTAACATCAAATAATCTATATAATAAAAAGCCACATGTGGCAGTGATGGTCATTTGATTTGGCTACATGCCAAATTGATTCAGATAGTCGTGTCTTACAAATTAGCATACACACTGCGATACTGTTTTGATTCTTTGATGATTTAATATCAAATAGGAGTTATGACAGCTTTTTTTGGTTTTTTTTTTTTCGTTAGGTTTAGCAGTTTCTTGGATGTTGATTCATGGATGTAGAACTCAGTTAATATCAAATAGAAGTTATACTAGAATTAATTTATTTTTCCACTTCTCGGAAATCTTTACTTTTGTTTCGCCATTTTTCCTCTGAATAAGTTATCATCGAAATTAATGTTAATTATGTATTTAATTTATAAGTATACATGAGTATTCAAGATATTCAACTTTCATAAAATTCAATACCACTTTTGAAGATTCAATTTCAAAAAATACCAGTTTTTGCAAGAACCCTCGTCATTTTCTTTCTCTTAGAGATCAAAAGCAATTTAGCTCTTGCAATGCCAATATCTTTAGGAATACTAACGGTATTGAACTGGAATTTTTATATAAGTTGGTCTATATATCTGGCTCTTAAGTTATGAAAGGAAAATTATGCTACGTTTCGCCCATGCACAGTAAAAAAAAATGCTCAATGTGTGGTTTCCCTGCGAAACCAATGGCTGCAAAAAGGTTAAATCTTTGTAAAATGCTTGTTTGCTGTATATTTTGAATGTATTTTAATAACAGTGCTCTGATCGTTTTGTAGCTTATTTTAATATAATTTTTATTGATTTCCCTTAGATTACCTTAATTTCTGCCGATGGAAGGAACTTTGCTCTCCCACTGAAAGATTTATCCTCAACAAATCTGGAAGGTCCCATAACTGCACCGGACAAAAACAGCAGTTCAGAAACTTATTTTCTATCCGAATTTGAACCAGAAACTACTTCTTAAAATAACATCTTTCTAACTCTGTATTTAAGAATTTTCTTCGAGAGAAATTCGTGTTATCCGTTGAAACCTATTATTTAGCAGTCTTGGTTCTATAAAATAAATCAATGTGCCTTAACTAGAAAAAAGTTTTTCATATTGATTGCAAGTTATTAAATTTTTGTTCTGTGTATCTGAAAATGTGAAAAGATTATCTTTAAACACTTTATAAATAATGTCCATTTTTGATTGAACTCATTTCCACATTTATTATGGTTACTACTTTAGTTCCATGGACTCTTTTCTTCAACTTTAAAGATGTCAGATTATTTCTTTATAAGGAAATTCCAAAATCAAAGTGTTTCATGACATTTCGAAAAGTTGTATTTTTGTACCGTGTTGATGGAACAGTTTTGTATGATTTTGTACAGTGTTATTTTCATTTACGCATTTTAAAAGCATTTGTGCCATAAAATATGTATATAACAATCACATTGCTTATGCTGCAATAAAGTACTCTTTATACTGATATTTTGTATAAATTCCATGGAGTTCTTTACCATTCATTGTTAACTTATTAAAAATCTTATCATTCATACTGTATTGCCTTTTTCATTGCCATTTTGTGTGTTGTAATTTATTTTTCATTGTTCGTTAATACAAATTTTGTTATATTTTCTTTTATGACATAAAAGTGAGCATTTCAAAGAATTGAGATCTATTTATAGTTTTGTTACTGGTGATCGTTTCATCAGTGAAAAATAAAATATGTTTTTGAAAAATTGAATGTTTTATTTTGTTTATTTCACTTGTTTGAAATCATCTTATCAGGATACAATGAAAACACCCTTCACTGTCTGTTGCAGTGTGACATTTGATTTCTTGAAATGAATTATTATTTAACTTTTTGTGCTGTTCATTAGGATTGTTAAAAGAAATCAGTTCACACATTATGACAAAAGTAATGCACGTCTTCTAACTGACATGTTGTCTTACACTAAGCTGCGACATCACTGCAAAATGTGTAGTGAATTCAAAATTTTAACCAGTGCAGCTGGCATTATGCACATGACACAAACATGAATTGGCTCTGTTGTTAACTCCTATTCAGAAACATTGTAGGTGTTTTTAGATATGCTACAATATTTTTACAGATAAGATACTTTTAGATATTGGGATTGTTAAAAGAAAGCAGTTTACACATTTACATGACAAAAGTAATGAACATGTTGTCTTGCACTAAGCTGCGACATCACTGCAAAATGTGTAGTGAATTCAAAAATTTAAATCAGTACGGGAATTAGGCATAATGTACATGACACAACATGAATTGCTCTGTTGAACAATCCTATTCAGAAACATTGTAGGTGTTTTTAGATGCTACACAATATTTTTCATAATAAGATACTTTAGAATATTGGGATTACAATTAAAAGCGATTTACATTTATGAAAAGTAATGAAACATGTTGATCTTGCACTAAGCTGCGACATCACTGCAAAATGTAGTGAATTCAAAAATTTAGCATCAGTCAGCTGGCATTATGTTCATGACACAAACATGAATTGGCTCTATTGTTCAATCCTATTCAGAAACATTGTAGGTGTTTTTAGATATGCTACAATATTTTTACAAATAAGATACTTTTAGATATTGGGATTGTTAAAAGAAAGCAGTTTACACATTTACATGACAAAAGTAATGAACATGTTGTCTTGCACTAAGCTGCGACATCACTGCAAAATGTGCAGTGAATTCAAAATTTTAACCAGTGCAGCTGGCATTATGTACATGATACAAACATGAATTGGCTCTATTGTTCAATCCTATTCAGAAACATTGTAGGTATTTTTCGATATGCTACAATATTTTTACAGATAGGATACTTTTAGATATGCTACAATATTTTTACAGATAAGACTTTGATATACTACAATATTTTTTTACACATAAGATTACTTTACAGAATCTTTTTATTGTTGTTCTTAAATTCATGAATTGCCCATACTACAAAATTATTATAGAATTTCTTTTATGCAGAATTTTTAAGGGTATTTTTTCCCTCCTGAACTAGCCACTTCAGTCCTACTCTAAGTATCACTTAATTTTTAAAATTCATTTTGTCAGAAATTACATCAAATTAATCTTAAAGATGTTTAGATGAAATAAAATAGTAATATTAAAATTAATTGAAAGAAAATGAATTTAAAAAGTCATATTTAATTATTTATTTCTTACTTTTACCCTTTTCTTTTTCTAAATAATATTAATCATGCATTCTATTACATTTAATGATAAATTCAATAAAAAATAAAGTGTTAGAACAATGAAAACAAAGGGAAGACGAAACAACGAAAGCTTTTTAGCTCTAGGAAAATGTTCTCGGATTAAATGTTTGAAGTAATTTATATCATATGATGACCTGTTAGCTTTTAAATAGAGTTTAAAATTGAATTCTAAATAGACTTTGAACTATTTTTAAAAACCCTTTTCTTATTGAATCTTCAGATGTACAATGTAAATTGTACCTCTATAATATATTTATGTATACAATAGGAATCCGATATTTACTTCAGATTTACAAAATTATTGTACTTTTATTAATTAATAATCATTTAAACTTTATGCTATTATTAGAAAATTTTTCTCAGTAAAAAAAAAGTAAATTTCAAATGCAGACATTGTTAGGTAAATACTTCTGCCCATGGCTGTCTATGTGTAATGATGTTTCGAATCAGAGGAAGAGTTGTCAACTGCGACTAGGATCCTTGGGTTTTTTTTTTTTTTGCATTATTTTCAGGGTAATTCAGTGTTGAGCTTTATTTTGATTTACAAGATCTTTTTACTCCAGTTTATTCAGAGTAAAATCAAGTATAATTAGTTTATCAAATAGGCAAAGTAAGCAACTTCCTTGGATTCTCGATTTGTTTTCCCCCCACTATTTTCAGGGTAATTCAGTTTTGAGCTTTTATTTTATTTACGAGAGCCATTTACTCCAGTTTATTCAAAGTAAAATCAAGTAGCGTATAAATTTCACAAAATTATTCTTAGATTTTTTTTTCATGTTCAAATTCGCCAACAGATCAGTGTTATCCACTTTTTTTTTCAGTTGGCTGATTGACTCGCAAGTAAACTGCCCTGGCAAATTTTACATCAGAGTATTTAGATTACGTTAAAAGTTTATACTAATTTTTTTACAATTTGTTTAAAATTCCTTTTGAGTTGAATTTTTTTATATGCAAGATACTGAAAACAACTCTTTTGAAGGTATCGTGTTTTGTTATTTCAGTTTTTCATAATATTTACTACAGTAAAACCCCAATTAACCGAAACCCGGGTTATCCGAACTGCCTCTGAAATCGCAGATCCAAAAAATAAAAAAAATTGACGGGTGACTGTCTCTGCGAAAGGGCCGCTGTGATTTAGGGGCGTAGACTTACTTACCTTACTCAACTGTGACTAAAAAGTGTATGCGATTATTAACTCTATATTGACTATTAGTCTAGTGTGACGACTCTATGTAAAATTCTTCGTGACTTTCACCAACTGTGCAACTCGACTGTTACTAAACCGTAATTACAAATTCTAAAATTATTTTTGCACTCTTCAATGTCTTCCTTTCTCTGTTAAATGAAACTAAAACCAACTCTCTATGTTGTTTGTTTGCGGACCTATAAGCGTTTAAGTTTAACATGAAATTCGACGTAATTCAACAATTCTTGAGTAATATTTCGCGCGATCGTTGAATGAATTGCCTTAGTCTGCGTGCGCGCGCATCGGTCGCTGTGACGTCATAAAAAATTTTCGTGATTTTCACCAACTTTGCATCTTGACTGTGACTAAACCGTAATTCCAAATTCTAAAATTCTTCTTGCAATCTTCAATGTCCACCTTTCCCTGTTCAATAAAACTAAAACCAACTCTCTATGTTATTTGGTTGCGAAGTTATGCTATGTTATTTACCGCGAAAAGCGTCATAATATTTCCTTTCCCGACACACCATTAGACCACTATGGAGAGACGTAAGTCTACGTCAAAACACGCACCGTACTCAGGGCCAGATTACCAAGTAGGCAACTGCCTATGGGCCCTACAACTATGAGGGGCCCAGAGTCTTAGAAATATCTTTGCGGTATTTTCAAGGTAATCGAATTTTGTGTTTTCATTTGATTTTCAAGGGCTATGTACTCGAACATAGAACCAGAATGTTTTAAATTTCAGAGCTTTATGTTTAGGATTTTTCAAGTCTTCAAATTTGCTTCCAGATCAGTGTTGTCCGTTTTTTTTTTTTTCCAATTGTCGGAAGGATTAGCAAGTCAACAGCCCTAGCACACTTTGTGCTTGAGTATTTAGAATGCGTTAAAAAGAGTTTTTTTTTTCTTTTTTTTTCCAATTGTCGGAAGGATTAGCAAGTCAACAGCCCTAGCACACTTTGTGCTTGAGTATTTAGAATGCGTTAAAAGTTTTCTTTTTTTTTTCGAGATTGGAAGGATGCCAGTCGCAGCCCTACTTTACTTTGTGCTTGAGTATTAAGTGCGTTAAAAGAGTTTTGGTGTGGAAGGATTAGCAAGTCAACAGCTTCTTTACTTTGTGCTTGAGTATTTAAATGCGTTAAAGAGTTTTTTTTTCTTTCCAATTGTCAGGAAGGATAGCAAGTCAACAGCCCTAACTTGCTTTGTAGGTATTTAGAGATGCGTTAAAGAGTTTTTTTTCCAATTGTATCGGAAGGATTAGCAAGTCAACAGCCCTAGCACTTTGTGCTAGGTATTTAGAATACGTTAAGAGTTTTTTTTCTTTTCAATTATCGGAAGAGTTAGCAAGTCAACATTCTTACTTTGTGCCCAGGTAATTTTAGAATGCGTTAAGAGTTTTTTTCTTTTTTCCAATTGTCGGAAGTTAGCAAGTCAACAGCCCTACTTTTTTTACTTTGTGCTTGGTATTTAGAATACGTTAAAAGTTTTTTTCCAATTGTCGGAAGGATTATGGAAGTCAACAGCCCTAGCACACTTTGTGCTTGAGTATTCGTGTAAAGAGTTTTTTTTTGGTGTCAGGTTAATAGTCAACAGCCTAGCACACTTTGTGCTTGAGTATTTAAGATAAAGTTTTTTTCTTTTTTTTCAATTGTCGGAAGGATTAGCAAGTCAACCTAGCACACTTTATTGTAGTATTAGAATGCGTTAAAGAGTTTTTTTTTCAATTGTCGGAAGGATTAGCAGTCAACAGCCCTAGCACACTTTGTGTGAGTATTTAGAATGCGTTAAAGGTTTTTTCTTTTTTTTCAATTGTCGGAAGTTAGCAAGTCAACAGTATGCTTTTTACTTTGTGCTTGAGTGTTCAAATGCAGTTTTTTTTCTTTCAATTGTCGGGTTATGCAAGTCAACAGCCTAGCACACTTTGTGTGAGTATTTAGAATGCGTTAAAAGAGTTTTTTTTTTCAATTGTCGGAAGGATTAGCAAGTCAACAGCCTAGCATACTTTTGCTGTGGCAGTATTAGAATGCGTTAAAGAGTTTTTTCTTCAATTGTCGGAAGGATTAGCAGTCAACAGCCTAACGCACACTTTTGTGCTTGAGTATTTAGAATGCGTTAAAGAGTTTTTTTTTCTTTTCCATGTGTCGGAAGGATTAAGCAGGTCAAGCAGCCCTAGCACCTTTGTGCTTGGTATTTGAATGCGTTAAAGAGTTTTTTTCTTTTTCAATGTCGAAGGATTAACCGTCCAACTACCTACTTTGTGCTGACATAGTATGTAGACGTTAAAGATTTTTTTCTTTTTTTTCAATTGTGAAGATTAAAGTCAGCCACTAGCACACTTTGTGTTGAGTATTTAGATGCGTTAAAGAGTTTTCCATTGTCGAAGGATTAGCAGAGTCAACAGCCTAAGCACGCTCGTGTGCAGAGTATTTAACCGTTAAAAGTTTCTTTCAATTGTCGGAAGGATTAGCAAGTCAGCACCTAGCACATTTGTGGACAGGTATTTAAGAATGCGTTAAAGAGTTTTTTTTTTTCTTTTAATGTGTCGGAAGGATTAACAGTCAACAGCCTAGCACTTTTGTGCTTGAGTATTTAGAATCGTTAAAGGTTGTTTTTTTTCCAATTGTCGGAAGTTAGCAAGTCAACAGCCCTAGCGACACTGATAGCAGTTTGAATACGTTAAAAGGTTTTTTTTCTTTCAATTGTCGGAAGGATTATGGAAGTCAACAGCCTAGCACCTTTGTGCTAGTATTTAGAATGCGTACAAAGGTTTTTTTTTCATTTTTTTGTGTCAGGAAGGATTAGAGTCAGACCAGCACACTTTGTGCTTGATGTATGAAGCGTTAAAAGATTTACTTTTTTTTCCAATTGTCGGAAGGATATGAAGTCACAGCCCTACTTTTTTCTGTGCTTGAGTATTTAAATGCGTTAAAGGTTTTTTTCTTTTTTTCCAATTGATCGGAAGGATTAGCAAGTCAACAGCCTAACTTTCTGCTGAGTATTTAGAATGCGTTAAAGATTTTTTTCTTTTTCCAATTGTCGGAAGGATTAGCAAGTCAACAGCCCTAGCACACTTTGTGTAGGTATTTAGAATGCTTAAAAGTTGTTTTTTTCTTTTTTTCAATTGTCGGAAGGATTAGCAAGTCAACAGCCCTACTTACACTTTGCTTGAGTATTTAGAATGCGTTAAGAGTTTTTTTCAATTGTCGGAAGTTAGCAAGTCAACAGCCCTAGCACACTTTGTGCTTGAGTATTTAGAATACTAAAGAGTTTTTCTTTTTTTTCCAATTGTCGGAAGGATGAAGTCAACAGCCCTAGCACCTTTGTGCTTGAGTATTTAGAATGCGTTAAAAGAGTTTTTTTTCTTTTTTTCAACTGTGTCGGAAGGATTAACGATCAACCCTAGCACATTTGTGCGAGTATTAGAGTCACGTTAAAGAGTTTTTTCGCACAAATTTAGTCGGAAGGATGTACATCAACAGCCTAGCACACTTTGTGTAGTAGTTTAGAATGCGTTAAGTTTTTTCAATTGTCGGAAGTGTAAGCAAAGTCTAGCACACTTTGTGCTTATATTTAGAGGTCTAAAAGGGTTTTTTTTTTTTCAATTGTCGGAAGGATTATGCAAGTACAGCCCTACACTTACTTTGTCTTCGAGTAACAATGCGTTAAAGTTTTTTCATCTTTTCAATTGTCGGAAGGATTAGCAAGTCAACAGCCCTAGCACACTTTGTGCTTGAGGCTATAAGTGCGTTAAAAAAAGTTTTTTCAATTGTCGGAAGGATTAGCTGTAGATGTATCAGCCCTAGCCATTGTCTTCAGAGATGCGTTAAAAGGAGTTTTTTTTTCTTTTAGTTGTCGGAAGGATTAAGTCAACAGCCCTAAGCACACTTTGTTAGCTTGAGTATTTAGAATGCGTTCAAAGAGTTTTTTTTTCTTTTTTTCCATTGTTATGGAAGGATTGAGTGTAGCCTAGCACACTGCGCTTGAGCATATTCTAGAATCGTTAAAAGTTTTTTTTCTTTTCCAATTGTCAGGAAGGAAGTTAGCAAGTCAACAGCGCACAGCTTTGTGCCGTCTTGAATATAGAATGCCGTTAAAGGTTTTTTTTTTTCCAATTGTGGAGGTTAGTGATCAGCAGCCCTATTTACATTTGTGCTTGAGTATTTAGAATGCGTTAAAAGGTTTTTTTTTTTTTGGTGTCGGAAGGATTAAAAGTCAACACCCTAGACTTACTTTGTGCTTAGAGTATTTAAAGTACGTTAAAGAGTTTTTTTCTTCTTTTTTCCAATTGTCGGAAGGATATGCATCATAGCCCTAGCACTTTGTGCTTGAGTATTTAGAATGCGTTAAAAGAGTTTTTTTTTTCTTCAATTTCGGAAGTTAACCAGACAACCTACGCACACTTTGTGTGGAGGTATTTAGATGCGTAAAAGTGTTTTTCTTTTTTTCCAATTGTCGGAGGATCTAGCAGATCAACGCTGCCTAGCACTTTGCAATTATTTAGAATGCGTTAAAAGAGTTTTTTTTCTTTTCAATTGTCGGAAGGATTAACAAGTCAACAGCCTAGCACCTTTTTGATATTTAGAATGCGTTAAAATTTTTTTTTTCAATTGTCAGGAAGAGTTTAGATCAACAGCCCTAGCACACCTTTGTGCTTGGTATTTAGAATGCGTTAAAAAGGTTTTTTTTCTCTTTTTTTAATTGTCGGAGGATTAGCAAGTCAGCACAGCTCTTACCTTTGTGTAGGTTTAGAATGCGGTTAAAGGGTTTTCTTTTTTCAATTGTGGAAGGATTAGCAAGTCAACAGCTACTACGCTGTGTATTGGTATTTAGAATAGCTCGTTAAAAGGAGTTTTTTTTCTTTTTTTTCAATTATCCGGAAGGATGTGCAAGTCAACAGCCTAGCACACTATGGCGAGTATTGTCTGCGTTAAAGAGTTTTTCTTTTTTTCCAATTGTCGGAAGGATTAACTCAACAGCCCCTTAACACACTTTATGTAGAGTATTCTAAGGAATGCTAAAAGAGAATTTTTTTCTTTCAATTGTCGGAGGATTAATGAAACAGCCCTATAGCACACTTTGTGCTTGAGTATTAGATGCGTTCAAAAGTTTTCTTTTTTCAATTGTCGGAAGAGTTAACAGATCAACAGCCACACACTTTGTGCTTAGTATTTAGAATGCAGTTAAAGAAGTTTTTCTTTTCCAATTGTCGGAAGGATAGCAAGTCAGACAAAGCCCTCTACACTTTGTGCCAGTATTTAGAATGCACGTTAAAAGAGTTTTTTTTCTTCAATTGTCGGAGGATTAACCAGTCAACAGCCTACCTACTTTGTGCAGATTTAGAATCCGTTAAAATTTCAATTGTGGAAGGATTACAAGTCACTAGCCTAGCACACTTTGTGCTGAATATTTCGAGTTAAAGGTTTTCTTCTTTTTTTCGATTGTCGGAAGGATTAGCAAGTCAACAGCCTACACTTGGCAGGTATTTAGAATGCGTTAAAGAGTTTTTTCTTTTTTTTTCAATTGTCGGAAGAGGATTAGCAAGTCAAAGCCTTACTACACTTGTGTAGTGATCTGAATGCGTTAAAGTTTTTTTTTCTTTTCAATTGTCGGAGGATAGCAAGTCAACAGCCCTACTTTTGCTGTGCTTGAGTATTTAGAATACGTTAAAAGAGTTTTCAATTGTCGGAAGGATTAATAAACAGCCCTAGCACACTGTGCTTGAGTATTTAGAATGCGTTAAAAGAGTTTTTTCTTTTTTTTTTCAGTCGGAAGGATTAGCAGATCCAACAGCCTAGCACACTTTGTGCTTGAGTATTAGATGCGTTAAAAGAGTTTTTTTTTCTTTTTTTCCAATTGTCGGAAGGATTAGCAAGATCAACAGCCTACTCTCTGG
>BGPR01043061.1:0-13060 GCA_013235015.1 Araneus ventricosus
GATACCTGAGATAAAATACCTGGGAAATGGTTTAAATCTTTTTTTTTCAGCGATAATTTATTTGGAGGAATTTGATTGGTCCAGCGAATGCTCTGTCTGCGAAGAAAAGTGACGTCTCCCAACCCAACCGGGGGTACCAGAATAGACCCGTAATAATAGTTTTATAAGTGCACTAGAGCATGTAAACGAACAGGGAATAATGGACCTTATGCACAGTTTGGGTTCGAGAGTATAGAAAAACAGCTGTGGAGGAATAAACAAAACGATCGGCCTATAAGTGACTCAGAAATAAAAGCAGTTCTGAGTCAGCTGTTTAAGACTGACCAATGGCTGCCGCCGGCAGGTCACGTGTCGGAGTATGTGACGTCACATGCATAAGGTCCATTGAGTCACAAATCTTTTTTTAAAATGCTCAATAGCAATGTAAATGTTCCATGAAGAACGTAACATATGGAAAGATTCTGCATATATATTTTACTGTAGATTTAAGACTTAGAGATGATTGAGTTTGTGATTGTAATGTAACATCATGGGCACTTGTTCGATTGGAGCAATGCTGAGAAACTCAGCCTGCTGAATTATCTGTGCAAAGGTCTGAAACAAACAAACAATCAATCTTTACTTCTAAAAATGTGCTTTTCTTCTGTTCGTCTTTCATCATATTCCATAATTTAAAAATGAGTATGCAGAAATGTTTTTGTTCCTTATCAGGCAAATATTCAAAGCTCATACCTAATGCTTTTCGAAACAAAAATCATCTTAGAACTTATACATTTTTAACAGCAGAAAAGAAGAAATTTGCAAGACTGCGTTCAACGCTAAGCGTAAAAGTATGAATTATTTTTCCGATTAATATTAGATTTTCACATAAATCTCGCATGTATATTCTTTTTTCTTCATAAAATATGTGCAAAATGAAAGAGTTAAACATTATTCTGGGCATGTCTTTGATTTAAGGTCTGAGAGATACATGCACATGTAAATAATCTCTCGGGCTTTTTACTCGAAGATTTACTGTAAGCGTGCAAAAGTGAGCACACGAATGCAAAATTATATATCTGTGACGAATATTCGTATTTGTGTATGAAATCGAACTTTGTCTTTCTGTTAATCCTTAATTTGTCATGATTACATATATTTCTTTTGCCGTGATTTTCTCAAAATAATAATTAGGTTCAGTAATCAACGAGTTGACTTTTTTATTTCTTATTGTTTTATTTTATATTTCTAAGTTTAACAGTATTGTCATATTCAATCCTATTTTTATTTACAGTAGGTGCCTCTTGGTTTAATTATTGTCATTGCTGCGAATTTCCGATTCTCAAAATCAAGCTGTAGACAAAAAATGTCATTCTTTATAATCACTTCTTTGTTTAATGTCGTTTTTTTTCACATGTCAATCAAGTATGGAAGATAAAAGAACAATATATATATATATATATAAACCCTCATATTGACCTTTTGTGTCTTCTTTCTTTTTAATATTAAAAAGGATTTCGTTAAAAGATCTCTTCAAAAATGTTGAAAAAAATTAAGACAAAATCATTCTTCAGTCATCATTATAATTTTCCTTGAAGTGAAAGGTTTAGATCCAAGAAGATAATAGTTTTGATTATAAATCCTTCATCAGAAATCTGCTGTTAATTATACTGACTGAGTGAAACCTGGTTTACGTTGAAATTGTCGGCGAGCACAGTCGGAAGTTATGTTACCTCATTGAGATTATGTGATCTTTTGGACAAAGGGAAAAGTCAGAATATAGATAAGACTGCAGTTTTCTTACTGTTTCCTTTTCCCCCTATTTTTTTTTCTCCAGTGCATGGTGATATTTTTAAAATTTATGGTCATTTAGATAATATCATTCCATTTTTTTTTTTTTACTAATTTAATTTAGTTTTACTTTAATAAAAAAGGTTTTTTTCTTTTTTTCCCATTTAGATTCCTTCTCTAATATTATTATCATAAGTTATGCTGTTTATTTTTATTTATTTGAGAACAGTTGTATAAAGTATGAAATAAGGATTATGTATTCATTGAATGATGTATGTTATAATTGATTGTGCTTTTGAGTTTAAATTCATAAGCAGTACTTAAAAAATTATATTTTTGCTTAGCAAATTCATCTAATAACTTAGTTTTCTACATTATTTCCATGTTATAATTATTTGAATTTATAAAATCATTTTTTGTTTTAGATTGTTACTTTGATAAATATTTTGCTTTCGTGGCTGGAGAGGATGTTTTCATTGTCAACTGTATCTATAAATTCACCATGTAGTGTCTTTTTAAATATGATTCCTGTTCTTTTTTTTTACATTTTTATATTCTGCTATTTAGATTTTCTTCTGTTAAAAAAATCCTCATTTACTTCTCAGGAATTCAGATGTAACATACATTTTCTCCTAGCTACTCCATATTATAAATATTCCCTCAGTGTTTTCATGATTTACATTGCAATAAAATACCTGAATTGAAAATATATATATATTATCATAAACATAAAAGAAACATATATGTCGAAACAAAAAACGGCATATATATATAATATAAGTATGTTCTCGGTTTCCGAAACCCTCCGTGCTTTTGTGCAAGTGCCAGTCGAAGTTATTTTCGCCAAAAAAGGATAAAAGTGAAGAATGGAAGGGGAGATGTTTACATTTTACTTAGCGTGATCTAACAAAGACATCTGGAAATACACTCATCTTACTCATTGCCCGACACCCCTTACATTGCAAAATCAGTCAAAAGTGCTAGTCTTGGGATATTAAAATGAACTATATAAAAACATATATATCCTTATTTACTTCTCAGAATTTCAAATGTAATATATATTTTCTCCTAGCCACTCCATGATTATAAATATTCTCTCTGTGTTTTCCTGATTTGTATGTCAATAAAATACCTGAAATGAAGAAAAAACATATATATTTATCTATAAATTCTCTAAAAATTAAAAAGGGTACATAAGAATAAATGTATGTTTGTTGTGTGTTCTTTGTTTCATTTGATGAACAAATACTAAAACATATACTTTTGTTCATATATCCTTATTAGACTTTGAACTCATAATATTCTAAATATTAATATGAATCCAGTGGATAAATAATGTATACCTAAATATAATAGAAATTACTTTTAAAAGAAAATGAATTGAAAAATGAAGTCCAGAGGTCAAGAAGTGATAATAGTTATTATTATTTTTAAAATATAATTTATAAATAAAATAGCAGCAATTTATCAAGGTTGTAGCAAACCTAAATAAGCCCATGAGACTGTTTTAACTGTTTGCGTAATCTGGATTAAGGTCATGTGACTTCTAATCCCAGCAATAGTGAAAATTATGGTTGCAAATATAATGAAGAAATTCAATCAGTTCATTTTGGAAGTGGTCGGCAGCAATTTACAATATGCACAGGTGTTTACTACAACAAAGAAAACAATGAGGTAATTCCAAACCCCTTTGCCTCAATAAGTCCCTCACTCAGGCATGATTCAGCATCAATACGGGCACATCTCAAGCCAATTTTTGAATGGATTCTTCAAAAATTTACAAAGAAACTATAATATTTTCATATGTTGAGTGATGGGTCATCAAGTCAATATTGAAACAAGAAAATGTTCCACCTGATGTCACAACATGTGCAACAACTTGTTCTTGGTATTCTTGATTTTATTTGGAACTATAGTGAATCGGGACATGGGAAAGGAGCTCCTGACAGAATTGGAGCTGTTCTGAAAAGAACAGCAGATTGTCTAGTTGTAGAGGGAAAAGATGTTCATAATTATAACACACTTGTTTCTGTTTTGAAAGAAAATTGCCAAGGAATAACTATATTTGAAGTAACAGATAACGACATAAAAAAAATGTGACCAACTAAATAAAGGAAGAAATTAAAACATTCATCGGAACAATGAAAGCCCACCAAGTTGCTTATAGTTCAAAGAGTAATAACTGAATTTCCATTCTCTCTCTCATGTTTTGTGATGCATCAATTTTGTGCAAACACTATGACTTGGAAACAGCATTTGAGTATAGTAATAAAAGCTCTGTTTCATTCGTAGGTAACTCCAAGACAAGCAAAAATGCTGATGAGTTAAATATAGGCAATTAGGTGCTGGTAGAATACGAGGACAATCTGTATCCTGGAGAAGTAAAGACCCTATGTTCAGAAAATATCACAGTTGACATAATGGTTTCAGCAAGAGAAGGCAAATACAAATGGCCTTTCTCAAAAGATATCCGTAATTATACAAGAGCAGACATTAAAAGAGAAATTCTACAACCCATTCCATGTGACAATCGTGCCAACCAATTTTATTTTCCAAACCTATAAATATTCTTATTTTTAATAGCCCTATATTATGAGTATTTTAAATTTAATGCACTTGTAATTTTTTATGTAAAAGTGAAAAGTAGTGTATTTCAATAAAACATCATTCCCTCATTGTAAGTGTCATTCCCTCACTTTTTAGATTTCTAAATTAATTAATTTGAATAATGAGTAGGATCTATATTTTTTTTTATGAAGCCACTACATACATCTATTTATATAAAATGTTTCAAAGCTTCTCATGCACTTTAATTTTTCTGAAATTCATGAGCTCATAATGACAGTTTTCATGAGAACGACCCTGATACAAAAGAGCATATTTTTTAAATGATTTTATTTGGTAGCAGATACTTTTTAAGCAAAACATTAGGTCGTGGAGATTTTGAAAGTTGTGGAAAAGAGAATGTGTAATATCATATATATGTATCATATACATAGGAAAAGAGAATAAAAATGCAGAATATCTGAATAAAACTTTAAAAAAAAAATTAAAGCTGCAAAGGCATTTACCAATACTTTGCACTGTAATGTTTAAAATTGATTGTTTTGGTTTTGTAAAAAAAAAATTCCAACAGTTCTTATTTATTTAGAAAAGAGAACTAGTCTAGATTCCAATATTTAGTCCATTAGGAAGTGCTTTCTATATATATCTCATGTTCTTTTCTCCTCCCAGTAGTAAATCTGAACATATTTAATCATTCCTTAATTAAGATCCAAATCTTTATTTCTGATTTTTGGTTTAATGTGAATTATAAAATTAAAATAACCTTTATTTAGAACAATTATTGTAAAAATTCTGCAGTGTATTAATTACTCAGTCAATTGCTTTGTGTTCTTTTTAATTCCTAAATAACAGGAGGTAATTTTAAGTATCAAGATGTTTCTGTAAATATACAACAATGAAATTTTATTTAATTTCACTAGGTCTGTGCCCCTGTAAGGTTTCATCTTTCTGATGTGAAAAATGAAGTCGAATCAAAAGATAATCCACCCATTCATCACCAACCTTTCAAATTTGAAGATATGTCTTTTGATAAACCTGTTCCACATGAAGACCTCATAGCTGCTTTGTATAAATGTGAAACAGTAAGTTTTAAGCATTGGATTTTGCATTCAATTTTAGTTCTAACTGAAATCTAGAATTCTGTACACCCTCATCTCCAAGGCAAGCCAAGTCACACATGCTTGAACCATGTAGTTACTAATATAATGACCTTGGTAAAAGGACATCTTGACCTGCCGTGGTGAAATAAATGTATAGAATTTTAGATTTCAGGTATAGTTTTTACATTCAAAAATTAGGATGTTAATAATTTTAATGTTGCAATCAGAAATAAGATGTTTTGCTTATTTAGAAGTAAGGGTCAATTCAGAGTGATTCAGTGAATGCTAAGAATCATTAATTATTACTTATTTATTATTAATTATTATATTAAGTATCATAAATATTGTTAAAGATGCTGATGTTATTCTCTATTTACTATATTGAAGTACATGGTTGAATTTGTAGTATTAAAATATTTACTTGTTTATTAATAAACCTCATATTTAATAAGCATTTGCATGTGAAAAATAACCAGATTAACCTATATACTAGAGCTGTGGTTCCCAACCTTTTTGGTTGTGCGGACCACTTCTTGTGTAAAAAATATTTTAAGGACCAATAACTGAATATACAAGGTACACACATGCACATTCTACATTCAGTTTGTTTCTGTACTATTGTTTTAAAAGAACTAAAGTTGTGAAAGTACATTCACCTAGATAAGTGGTCAAGAACCCCATCAAATGTCTCAGTGCAAGTTGTCTAACATTTATCCACAACGGGGCAAATGATATTGTTCAAAAAAAAAAGAGGATTTTAGATTCTGATCACATAATAGTTCAATTAACGAGTCTTCTTCATTTGATAGTACTTTCACTTTCTTTACCCCCGACCTGGACTCATGAATAGCGTTCTGCGGTCCACAGGTTGGGAACTGCTGTACTAGAGTATTTTTTTACAAAAAAACTATTATTTTTTCATTGCTAATCATGTAGAGCTTTGTTATTGAAGGTGTATGTTTCTTAGAATTGCTGTTTACATGCTTCCTCTAGTTTAGCTCAATTAATCAGTAGAAAATAAATATTTGATCATACCATAAAAATTGCATTTTTTTTTTTTTTTTTTTTTTTTTTTACTTTTATTTTTCAAAATTAAGGTAAACAAAATTCTTTTTTCCCTAGAAGATTTGTGCCCGTTTAAAATGGGCCTTTAGCCCACCAACAATATCTACTAACAAAAGTTGTAGTAGAAAATCTTATGCACACTGGCGGAGTGCTTCAGAAATGAAAAAATTATAATAAAAAAAGGAAACCGATGAAGTTAGCATATTTATGCATTAAAAAAAACAAACTGTCTGAGTTTTTTGACGCCATAACAGAATTCTCATTCGTTCCATTTGATAATGATGCAGACCAATAGGGCAATTTAGCAAAAAGAGGGGGAAAATAAACAAATGAAAAAGGTGCTGGAAGATTTTGGAAAATAAATAACTCCTATTTGATATCTGCATGTATTGAAGCAACGTAAAATTTAAAAAAAAATTTTCTACCATCTCTTAAGGTTTGAAATAATTACTCTGAAATCGTAATTTTCAAAACACTCAAATGAAATGAAATATTGTTAGTATTTATATATATATGATTGTATATATGTGTTCCTGTTATAAAGTCAATACAGTTATTTTATAAAGTACTTAGCTATTTCATAAACTACCAGTTGAAGTCACTTGTTGTAATAATTTCACACATTAACCAGTTATTCTGTGAAATATCTAATGATAGACGGTGAAATAGCAAAATTTGAAAAAGAAGAAAATAAAACTTACCTTTTCACATATGTAAACAAAGAACTATTATTTTTCATGTTATGCTTCTTTAGCATGGAATTCATTGTTTAAGTCAATTTAATAGTTTAAATGTTTTGTACTTCAATGAAAGAAGCTTAATTAACTTAGTTATAAACTGATTAATAAATTTAATTAACTTAAAGTAAGATTCTAACTTGTTAGTTTATTTCATGTTAATTTATGCGTTAGCTTGGTTTAGGTAATTCAATGAAATAACTAGTTAAACCATAGAACACATGTGTATATTGCATGTGAACTGAATCTATCCTTAATTTAAAAAATAGTTTGATATTTTGTGAAATAACAGTAATATATGTATACTAGCTGAAAACCCGGCATTGCTCAGGATCCATATTTTTTCATATACCAGCCTCCTGTTTTTTTTTTTTTTTTTTCCCTAAAAAATATTGTCACAAACTTTAACCAACAAACATAAATTTTCTTTGAATCTTTTCTTGTTGAATTAAAACTTTCAAATATGTCTTTTTTATCACTTTATAACAGTATGGTTTGAATGAAAATGCGAGAAATTTCAAAAAAGAACATTTATTTTAAACAATATATAGTTAAATAACTAATACAGTTTTACAATGTACAAATATACTTATACTGTATAAATTGATTGCTGCAAAGCTTCTAGTAAAAAACGTAAAACAAAAAACGTAGCAAAAGTGTGTTAGCATATATAAACAAATTAATTTATTTATACAGCATACACCCTGTTAGTCGTCCAATTATGCATTATCAAACCGTCAAAAAACTTCTTTAATTTTATGTAACGGGAAGTTACATCTCAGAATTTAAAAAAAATTAATAACTAAATTTCAATGACTAAATCGGAGTGTAACAGCTAGTAAACTATAAAGATTTCTCAAACTCTGTTGTCTTATGAGAAATGGAATGATTTCATATAAATATTTCTTGCTTTATTTATTTATTTTCAATTATTTTGAGGTTGATAACTTAATGCAATAAACAATTATACAAGAAATTTTCAGAATAATCACAAAAATTCAAACTTTTTTTATTTGCTGCCTCCCAGATTCTTTGAAATTCACAAAAGTCCACATTGGTTTGCAAATACCATCTCAAAACTTAAGACAATTTTTTGAAAGATTTTCAATATTTTCTCAAAATTTCTTGCTGCAAATATAAGACACATTTTCTAAATGGTCTTTAGTGAGCAAAATATCAAATCGTTTGAGCATTAATTTGAATGAGGAAACATGATATAAAACAAATACAATGATTTTACTTAAAAAGAAGAGAAAATTTTCTATCTTGGTTAGATAGATAAAAGTATGTTATTAATATGTAGAAATTAACTCGATCTACTGAGATATAAGCATTTAGTTTACTGTAATACCATTTAAAAGGTAAGATTATCTTGAGAAGTGAACATGAGCTTTAAATTTTTTTTAATTATTTCTAAAATACAAAAAAGAATCTCACTTAACTAAAGCAACAATAATTCAACACATAAAAAAGAGAATTTTCTTTGGACAATTGAAGGAATGTTTCTAGATCTGAACTGTTCATGCTTGTGTTGTAAATTTGTGGTGAAATTAAACATGCACAGTCCATTAATCATGCTTTTTTTTTTAAATCTATTAATACAATTAATGGGGCATTATTGAAAATCAAACACATTTAAAATTACTTACATATTTATATAATTTTAGTTTCAGCAAAACAAAAATTAAACATTCTGAAATTCATAATATTATCACATGATATATGTTTCTAGTGTGATGACATAGTAACTTCTGAATGTCTGTCCGCTTATATTATTATCACTGGAATTTTTAAAAATCACTGTTAATAAATGAAGCTATAGCACGATGTACTAACACAGATTGAAAAATTTAAGGACAGTCTGCAATTTTCATCTGCCTCCTTCTACTTAAATCTCCCTTGGTCTGCATATCATCTCATCCTTCCCTCCTATTATCATTCTCCTTCCCAGTAAATGTCCACCATTTTGTTATCATGGAAAAAGTGAAGGAACAAAATCTGTTCTTACACATCAGACCTGTATCTCCTCTTCACCAACCAATTACATATTTTTTTAATCATATAAAACTTGTGATTTAAATTTATTCTCTCATAAGTGCTGTTATTGTTATATTGCTTGTTAATTGGGTGCTGGTTATGATAGATTTTACTGCACACACAAAGCAGATGTGTAAAATTTAGGATAGTAGTTTTTTAAAAAAGCATTAATTTAAATTAGTACATCTGTTAAAGTATAAAAACGGTAATTCATACTACTTATTTTAAAACTTTAGGTCAAAGCATTTAATTCAAATTTATCATGATGGAATCTCAATTAGTGTAAGCATGTGCATTTATAAAAATGAGTGGCTTTTCTGACTCCATGTAATATTTAGCTAATATCAGAATGAAAAGGAGTTTCTCTTCCTTAGCAGGTAATCCAGAGATTTCTTTGAGAGTGATCACCTATTACTTCACTGACAGAGGAACATCTGAGGCTCTGGCAAAAAATTCTAAAGAGAAAATTTTAAAAATTATATGAAGAAATAAAATTATTTGTATAGAATTTTAAAAAAAAAGTGTAGGAACATCATATTAAAGGCAACCCAAATGGAATGCACACAATATAAATACTAATGAAAGTTCTTTGAAACTGAATACAAAAAGTTTGTGGAAAACTTATAAAATATAGGCTAAAATTTAATATAAAACAAGTAAATGGTATGGAAGAATGAGGTTTGCCACCCTCTCGAGAAATTTTTCTCCCTAATAAAAAAAAATTTTAGGCTCCTAATTTGTCCATACATGGCACTGTGGTTCAAAAAACAGCAAACCCCAAAAGCAATCATCATTGATACCAGGATTGTTTATATGTTCGCTTACACGTGTGATAGTTTCCTTGGATTTTCAACTTAAATTCACAAAGCAGAATACAACTCCCACTGCTTTCTACTAAGCATAAGTTGGAGGCATTTTGAAATCTAAAGCTATCACTACAATATAAAGCAAGTTTTGTGCAAAGTACAAAACCCTCCATCCAACCTTCCAAAAAAACAATATTTTGAACTGGCAATATGGAATCTTGGAAACCAGAAGCACTTCTGATGAGAAAGAAGAAGACGGCCAAGCATACACAGAAAACACAAGCACATGTTCCAAGGCATTTACTTCCAAATCACACATGAACAAGGAACGTACCAAAAAAATGAGATATTCTGCATACATCAATGCATTGAATTCTGCTAAAAGACTGAACTTTCATTAAAATGCACTATTGCAAGCTTCACAGCAAGATGACAAATCTGAACTATTAATTGAGATGTTTGGATGCCAGTTGAAATATTTAATAAAAGTGAATTATTTATATATATCTACTGTAAAGAATTTGTTGATTAGTATTCTTCAAACTACCATAAACTTAGAGGAATACATCAAATAAATTTTAAAAGTTTAAGTATAATTTAGTAAACAATACTAAGATAGTAAGAATATGGTTCAAAGCATAGTTTCACCATAAAATGCATTCCTCAAGTAATTTTAAAATGATTAAGGAGGTAGCATGGCTCCTACACCAAGTAAAATGCAGCAAGAAACTAATTGAAAGACCTGTTTCTGCTCTTGTATTCTCAATGAAAGATCAAGTATTCATATCTTCATCTGTACAATAATAAAAAACAACATATATTGATGAAATATTCTAATGTAACCCAAACACCATTAGAGACAGACTCAGCCAAATATGGAAAAAATATTCCAGATAGTAACAACTCATTGTTGGAAATTTGTTTCCTAAAACTATAGATTTGGGGAAAATGGAAATCAAAGTAGAGTTATTTGTGGAAGGAGATTTTTTAAAATATTGAATTGTATGACAATTTTGGGGAAAAGATTGCAAAAATCCTTCAAAATCTCTTCATGTCCAAAATCTCTTACCTAATAAATCATCCAATTTGTTCTATTTCTGAAAAATCTTAATGTACACTTAATCTAAAATATTGAACGTATGATACTAACTGTGCTTAATCTAAAAGATATCTGTTACTGCATGACTAATAATGAATTATGTTTTCTAAAAGCCGCCATGCCAATGTTGGAGAATAGTAAAACGAGTCGCCACTCCAGAGAAGTAATAATATCATACCTTTTTTATACTTTCAGAAATGAAAAAAATTTTTTTTCTCATTTGAAAAAAGAAATGGATACATGATGCTTTAAAACTATTAAACTTATGGAAAAAAAAAAAATTGACATCTTATATGCTTAGAGAGAACAATGAAAATAAGTTAACTTGGTATAAAAGAGGTAAAAGTACTCCAAATGAAAATTAAAACATTCATTTAGAGTTTATTGAAATTTAAATAAAAACTTTGAGTAAATAAATCCTTACCTTTTCCTTTTCTTTAGCTGATGTTTAAAGCTTATATCTATATTATCACAACCTTTAAAAGCCAAACCCATTAACAGTTGAACTAAATATCTGGATTTGAAATCAATGAAAAAAAGGTTTAAACAATGATTCAAGAGTCGGATAAAACTTTCTAATTCGGTTTCTTTCTTATCATCTTGTCTTAAGACTTAAGGTAGCTTGTGGTTCTAGGACATTTGTTCAGACACCTGTGGAGGGAAAAAAAATAAAAAAATACTAATTAATCAATTTCTTTTAACAAATATGTGTTAAGATAGTAAAACTAGTTTTATTTAAATACATAGCATGAGTTACAACATACTTGATGCCTAAATATTAAAATCTGAGAAGTTTCTTACACAAGCAATTCTTTTATTTTTGTCAATAATATATAAAATACTAGCTTTCTGTAAGAAAAATGAATATCATCAGAAGAGGTATTATTTTAATGATTGGTAAATAACTTTCCAAGAGAGGAAAATAAAGAAAATAAAAACAAATTTAATCATTCTTACTTTTTTTTAAATCTCAGATTTACTTTTCATGGTTTTCTTCAAGAAAAATAGAAGTTTAAATCCTAATATTAAAAAAATTTAATGCACAGAATAGTGTCTAAAAATAATATTTATACATAAATAAAAAAATTCATGTAATAAAGAACATTTGAAAAATTAAGAAAAAAAGCTTAGCTTTTCAAGAAGCTGAATAAGTAAATTTTACATGATGCACAATAATCTCATAATATCTATGTCCACACCATTGACTTATGACGAATTAAATTTGGCAAATGGATTAGCACAAGAGGAGCTAATGCCAAAAATTATTTACAATTCAATTAGATTTTATTTATCAAATAAACGAAAATTAAACTATTTCTAGATCGTTTTTTCACCAATAATTTCTGAAATACTTATAGTATGAAAATTGCTAGTTTTATATCACCTAAAGAGCAAAAAATTTTCTAATGATGTTCAATTTAATTGTTGCAATAATTTTTCTTAACTGTACTATCGTTTCAAAATTCATTTTAAACTCAAATGTAACAATGCTTTATTGTTATATGGAAATAAATTCAAACTAATATGTTGTTTCATCAAATCTTTATTACATGTTTTTACCACTGTGTAGAAAATGTTTTTTTTGGCCAAGGTAGAACTTCTTACTTCTCCTCATTAATATTTCGAGTAGCAGTCATAACTTCCATTTATTAATGCTTTAATCCACTCAAATATCCAATGATAGCAGTTTAGTTTATTACGCTTCTGGTGTTCAGCTTGACTTTAGTTTAGTACTAGATCAAGAGATATTTATTTTTTTATTTCCCTAATTGAGGTTATAAATATTCTTTTTTTCATCTGGTCTTCAGCGAGAATTCTTTCAAGTAAAGAATTGTTCTCGAGCGATTTTGGCTTTCTTTATTTGTTCATAAAAATTTTATT
>BGPR01043062.1:0-13060 GCA_013235015.1 Araneus ventricosus
TAAAACAACAAATTCTCAAGTATATTAGCATTTTCCTTAGATTAGTTAACATTAAACAAACACTCTCTATTATCATGCGGTAGTTACCAACGCATATTAGTTTATTTGGAGAGTTTTTCTTAAAAGGTTCGCAAAAATGCGTCTCATTCTAATTGATTTTGAATATTGATGTTCTGTTTGTATTATTTTAGACGATGAACGATTGCTACCTTGAAAGTTTCTGTCATCTCAGGCCAAGGATCTTGACTTCACCGATGCAAGTTAAATAACTCTTTGCCTGAGGTTAATTTTTTTACCCAAAAACGTGTGAGCGGAACTATTTTTGAAAGTATCCAATCAATATGCACATTGTAAAGGTTTTAGTGTAATTCCTGTCAAGAAAATACATTGAAAAGTGCAGAAAAATAGATTTTAAAACTTAAAATGTTAAGAAATGTATATAGTGTATATTATACACCTATCAGCAGAGTTCCTGACAGTTGATATGGACTATGGAATGAAGAATGCAGTCGTACGAATTTCTCGAAGAAAGATTTTATTTACGTTCACATCAACATTAATACCGTTACATAATACAATTATTGTAGAAGTGAGAACAGAATTCATTTACTGTTGCACTCATACAGTGCATAAAGTAAGAGAAATATTGAATAAATAACGTTTACCTTTTATACGAATCTTACGAAATCTTTTATGAATTCGGGGATCTGAAGTGAAAACAAACATGAATAAAGCAAGAGGCAGATTAATAGAACATGGAAATATATTCATTAAAAAGCAAGGGAGCATGAATGAACAATGGATTATGAATCCATCTATAAGCACTTATGAGACGGCAAAGAAAACCAGAGTCGGAACTTCACAAATATTATCATAATATAAAAAAAATAGCCAACTTGGCGACCAGCTGTTCGCCCGCAATATTAATATGCTCGCAACTTGGCGAAATAAATTCGCGATTGGCGGCTGGAAGCCTCTGCCAAATTTGTGATATATCTCAAAAAAGGAAAAGTGGTATGTGGCAAGCGACCATTGATGATATCTACATTTATAAAAGACAATGTTTGTGTGTGTGTGTCTGCGATGTCCAGACGAATCTATCGCCCTTACAGCCATGAAATGTGGCACACAGGTAGTCGTAATGGTGACTGAATGCACCTCGAAGCCGGAATTTTAAAATTTAATCTAGAATTTTTTTTATTTATTATTTTGTGTTGTTTTGAGTGATTTTTCGCACTCATTTCTCAATAGTGTGGCTTTACTTGCACTACGTGAAGTTTTTAATTTAATTAGATTAACGTCCAGTTTCGAAGGGGAAGGCCGTGGTGGCAGGGTGTTAAGCCCAGGTAGCACGATATTGTACGATAGGGGTACCAGGTGTTGTACGACAACAATATTTTACAATATTGTGAATATTGTTCAATATCATACAATATTGTTCAATATCATACAGTATTTTACAATATTGTGAATGTTGTTCAATACCAATAGATAATTGTACGAAAAAGAAACTAGTTACACCATCGGAAAGAACAAACGATTTCCATTCTAATGGAGTTTGTTTCGTACGTGTAACGCTTTTATAGTAATTTTTAATAAAGATTCCTTCAAATTATCGCATCTGACGTTCTAATATTTCTATAATTTTCCGTTCTTCAGCTTATAACTGGAACGTTTCTGTCGGATTTAAAACAAGAACGGTTAAAATATCTTTTTTCGTTTTTTTAAAATTAATTTTTCCCTGAACAGTTGAAACAGTTTTTTTGCTAGCGAGATTTAATAGCGAGAGTTTCTCCGGACGAGTGACCTTCCTCGCGGTGGTGACGTCATATTCTTTCATTCCCAGCATGCATTTCTACAATCCGATGTGTATTTTTTTGTTTTGATTTTGTTTTCAAAACTTTTTGTGTCATTGTGGGCATTCTTTTCCCCCATTTTGTTGAAGTCCTGATTCCACGGGCAACGCCGTGGGTGTACTGCTAGTACACTATATGATCAAAAGTATCCGGACACTTTCGGATTTTCACCGGATAGGCCAGACCAACTGCCCTTGAACTTAAAACTAGTAAAGAATAGACTCTAAATCATATTTCACAGTGAAAATTCGGTACCGAGGGCATTTAGGGGACCGACCAGATATTGATGATGAAGAAAAAGAAATGCAATCACCCCTTACTACAGAAAGCTAATAATGATATACAAATTTCATCAATGGTTTTTCTTAATATGCAAATTGTTTACATGCATTTTCTTAAAGTTAGAAAGTATATTCTGGAAGTTATAAATGTTTAAATTAAAAATCTCAAATTTCCTCGCATGTTTTTTGCTTATAAAATGCTGAGTTTTTCACCAAATAATAAGGAACCTATAGAAAATTTGACAATGCGTGTAAGAAGGCATTGTATCAAAATTTGAAATAAATATTTTCAATTTTATAGAAATTATGAGTATTTGTGGTAAATAATATTTTACTGCGTATGTGCGAGACTTATAGTAATTTTTCTATTACATCAAAGCCGGATATATAGGGAACCTTATATAAAAAGTTTAGTCGAATACCATTAAGATTCAGAAAGATATCGGCATTGCAGTGACATGAATGACTACTTTTCTCTAAGAGAAACAAAATGATGAGGGTTTTTCCCACAAATTGATATTTTTAAAACTTGAATCTTCGGATAATAATCGTCGAAATGCAATTTGAATTATGAATTTTATTTATAAATATGTCTGGGTATTCATCATATTTAGTCTTTATTACATTCTATAAAATTATACGAGAATTCAAGTTTAAAAATATCAATTTGTGGAAAAATCCTTATCATATTGTTTCTCTTAGAGGGAAGTAAAAATTCTTTTAACTTCAATGCCGATATCTTTCTGAATCTTAATGGATTCAACTGAAATTTGAATATAAGTTGCCCTATATATCTGGCTTTAGATGTTATGATACAAAGTTACGTCTCGCACATATTCAGTAAAAATTATTTGCTACAAATACTCATATTTCCTATAATATTCAAAGCATTTATTTCAAATTTTGATACGATTTTTCTTAAACGCATTGTCAAATATTCTGTAAGTTTCCTATTATTTGGTGAAAAGCTCTGCATGTTATAAGCAAAAAACATGCGTGAAAATTTGGAATTTTTTAAGAAAATCCTTATATCCTCCAGAATATACTTTCTATTTTTACGAAAATCCATGTAAGCAATGTACATATTAAGCAAAACCACTGAAAAAATTTGTAAATCATTATCAGCTTTCTATAGAACGGGGTGAAACCATATTTTTCCTTCTTTATAAATTTCTGATCGGTTCCCTAAATGCCCTCGTGTCCGAATTTTCACTGTGAAATGTGAGTTAGAGTTTTATTCTTTACTTGGTTTAAGTTCAAGGGCAGTTGGTCCGGTCTTTCCGGAGAAATTCTCAAAAGTGTGAAAATCCGAAAGTGTCCGGATAATTTTAATCATACAGTGTATCTAGGGGTCATAAGCTATATAGCATCATAGGTTTCATATGAAAAAAAAAATGTCGAAATCAGTCCGGTGGTTGGGGCTGGACTGTCTGAAGGTTCTTTTCCCCATTGAGAATGTACAGTGGAGAAGTAGTTTTTCGATTTCTCTCAAAAATGGAGGGTTGGAGGGGTCAGGCCATCATTCATGAGATATCTAGATGTCATAAGCTTCCATATGAAATAAAAATGATCGAAATTGATCTTTTGGTGAGGGGGCTGGTCCTCTGGTTTTGCCAATTATTTTAAAAGTACAGATTGCCTTTAATCGCACTAAAAGTTCGAAAAAATCTTCATTGCACAATTGAGAACTGCTGATTTGAAAGTCGTTTTTAAACTGAGTCAAAATTTCCTACCATTCACTTTTTAACTTCGGTTTTCGAAGTGAGAAAATTTCGCTCGTTGCTATGCTTTTCATGAAAAATTGAGGGACTTCGTTACTTGAGTTACGGTTTTAAATAAAACCAAGTTACAAAAACTTTAAGACCTCCTTTCTGTTTTTAAATTTGGGGAAAATCGTTGTTTCATTCAATAGTTTACCATATGTGGCCATCTCCATTTTGGCATTTAATCGTAGCTCATTAATACCACATTTTCATAATGACTTTCCGTGGGTCTACAGAGAGATACTACATAAAAATCTTTACCACCTGATTACTAGAGTGTAATAATCACATCACTATTATGGTGATATAATTTACAGTGTGTAAAAGATAATAATTGTGACAACAAACAACATTTAATAATAAAATAAAACAAAAATTTAAAATAAATTACAGCTAACTGCAAACTATAACAAACATTTAAATTTCTTTCAAATTTTATAACAACGTTCTGAATTTAGAAACATTAATATACCACTGATGTAACTCTGGTGCAGCATACCGAACAACAATTTAATTTCGTTTAAATTAAGGATGATGACAACCTCCTAGGCAAATGCGCTTTTCTTAACTAGAACTGTTTCGTTTGAACTTGAATGCCATATTTCATCTGAATACTTATATGAAAGAATGTAAAAAATAGGAAATCTTTTGAAAATTCAAGTATTTTCAGAATTTATATTATGGAAAAATGTACCATGCACGTTAATGTTTATTTCTGAATTTTGATGCATAACAAAAGATGCAGTAATAGTTAAATTTAGAGCAAGCTTGTTTAATATATGATCGGTTAATAATTTATTCATGATAAATGAGCATCATAGATTTTCTTTTCGAAAAATGGGAGAAGACATACAGAAATAACCAGAAGATAAGAATCAACTCATTATCATTAATATACATTAAATGCGTCGCGTCAATTTAATTTTTGAATCCATTGCGCATATTGCAGGAAGAGCCAGCGGGAGTGGTTCCCCCTAAACTTTCTCGTATTCTCCCAACACACGTGGATAAAAAAAATAAGCTAAAAGGCAGTAAGACGAACAAGCGTCCCTAACGCAGTGGAGGAAAAAAGCTTGGGAATCGGAAGCTTGGAGGCGAAAGGCGTGGGTAGAAATGGAAACGATTAGAGCAAGTAAATCGCGCAATAATGACCTTTTCGTCATTGTGTAATGAGAAAAGACAAATAATCGAGTTGAACACCTTTTTCCCGACCGATAGAAACGAAAATTGGGCACGGATCTACAATTAATGTTAGCAGACCCCATACCAATTTTTATTTATCTAAGTCTTTGTGTTAATGAGTTATCGCAGTCGCAAGTATGCGGTTACACAGACCGACAGACAGTCAACACGTTGACGGAGTTGGCCCAAACTTTGATACGGACCTACATTCCTAACGATAAAACTGTGTACTAAATTTTATCCATCTAGCTATTCAAGTTTTTGAGTTATAGTGTTCACATGACCGCGGATATACAGACTTCCCGTGGACGGATTTTGTCCAAAATTCGATAGAAACCTACAAATTATGTTTCAAGATGATATACCAAATTTCATTCCTGTAGTTCTAATAGTTTTCGAGTTATCGCGTTCACAGACACACAGGTAGACATAATTCCAAAATTGTGTTTTTCGGACTCAGGGAGGTCTAAAGCGTGGAGATTCGTCAAAATCTCGAGTTCGACTTTTTTGACTATTACAATACTTTCTCTTTGTATACTTCGTTTACGAGAAAGTAAATAGGATGTGACGTGACGGCGCATCTTCAGACAACACGCGTTAAATGGCATGCGTAGTTACGTTTGTCACGTGAATCACATTTTAAAAGAAGGAGATTGTAGCTTATTCATCATGGATAGAGGAATTTGAATTTGTTTTCCACTTTCTTAATTTTTATTTCCGTTACTTCCATTTCTTATGAATAGAACATGACTCGATGGATCTTCGTCAGCAGATTCTAATTACAGTTTAAGAGAATGCGATTTGAATACAATAGCTGAACAAGTGCAGAAAGTTTGCGTGATAATTATTTGCAAACATTGCGTAATTGCTCAGGCTTTAATGTCGAAATAATTATCGAGAGCAACACGATTACTTTTCCTAAATATATAATTATAGGATGATTAACTTCATGCTTAAGACACACGAGGTAGAAATAATGAATGTTTTGCGGGAAGATGGCCTCGATTCTTCCCGAGTGTTTGAGGATTACAAATCATTGTGAGATGAGAATTGAGAACGCTCGGTATTTTCCACTCTAAAAGTTCCTTCTAGAAATATGAATAATTTCTAACAGAAAAATCTTAAAGCATACTTCAGTTAGATACAGATCAGACAATCTGTTACTGTATCTTTTTAGTTTCTTGATCTATTGAAGATTTTAGATGCATCTTGAAAACTGGAGTGTTGTTGCAACCATTGGAATAGCTAGCAGCTTTTGCCACCCTTTTCGAACTTGCAACAAGCTGTCATTCCTTTACAAGACACTTACTGTTCAGCAACGGATTTCGAGAATGCCACTTTTGGACGATTGTACACCGGAAAGGGGGTGACAAGCAATGAGTCATATGAGCGCATTTCCGGAGTTCTTTGTTAAATCGCAGTCCGTAAAATGTAAAGATCACTTTTCCATTATTCACTTTCCGCCTATTTTGATGAAAATAACTCCGCCGGCGCATGTGTAAAAGCGCGGAGGGTTTCCGAATCCATTGCTAAACAATAGAGTACATAAACCCGAAAATAAAAAATAAATTCCAGGAAAAAATCTTTTATTAGTAACGTAATTCTTTGTTTGACGCCCTCGATATCTGCAGATAGGTTGTGAAATCGCGCGTCCGCTGTCAGTCCTTCTTTCAGATATCGGCAATTTACCAAACCAGCGGGAGTGGTCTCCCCTGAACTTTCTCGCATACTTCTCGAAAAAGGTGCTGTTTCCCCTCCCCCCGCGTGGATAAAAAAAATTCGAACCTATTGTAACCCAGGATCCAATGACTATCAGAAAATATTTAGGTAAAAAATCAAATTCGAAAAGATGCGTTCCGATTAAATGAATACCGATTTCTACTCTTCCTTGGCTCAAGGACAATCCTTCCGCGTGCACAGATTGCTACCAAGTACGCATGCGCATGGAGAATCGGATGAAAAAAGCACCAAGCAGGAGTCAATAAATATCGTGCACAGAAGATTGCGTTCAATACGCATGAGCGTGGAGATAGCGGACTCTTTGGAGATACGCTTATACAGACCGACAGACAATCAACCTTTTGACGGATTGGGCCCAAAATTTGATACGGCCCTAAATTCATGACGATAAAACTGTGTACCAAATTTTATCCATCTAGCTATTCAAGTTTTTGAGTTATAGTGTTCGCATGACTTCGGACATACATACAGACAGACATCCCGTTGGCGGATTTTGTCCAAAATTTGATAGAAAAATACAAATTATGTTTAAAGACCACATACCAAATTTCATCCCCGTAGCTCTAATAGTTTTCGAGTTATCGTGTTCACAGACAAACAGACACACACAGACAGACAGACATAATTCCAAAATTGTGTTTTTCGGACTCAGGGATGTCTAAAACGTGGAGATTCGTCAAAATCTCGAGTTCGAATTTTTTGACGATTGCATTACTTTCTCTTTGTATACTTTGTATACGAGAAAGTAAAAAAGGCGAAAAATAAGAATTAGTTACATTAGTTTCTTTTTTTATGTACACAATGGTTCAGCTAGTGCCGCTGTTCATCTTAGTTATAAAACAGCCCCTTTTTACTTTCTCGTATACGAAGTATACAAAGAGAAAGTATTGTGATTTTCAAAGAATTCGAACTCGAGACGAATCTCCACGTTTTAGACCTCCCCGAGTCCAAAAAACACAATTTTGGAATTACGTCTGCCTGTGAACATGATAACTCGAAAACTATTAGAGACACGGGGATGAAATTTGGTATGTGATCTTGACACATAAATTTGAAGTTTTCTACCAAATTTTGGACAAAATCCGTCTACGGGAAGTCTGTCTTTCTGTCTGTCCGCGTTCATGTGAACACTATAACTCAAAAACCTGAATAGCTAAATGGATAAAATTTGGTACACAGTTTTATCATCAGGAAAGTAGGGCCGTATCCAATTTTGGGACAAATCCGTCAAAGGGTTGACTGTCCGTCGGTCTGTATTATTGCATGCTTCTAAACATTATAACTCGTAAACCCTGCGGCTTTGATACATAAAAATTGGTATGACGGTTGCTCACATTAATTATCGATTTGTGCCCAAACTTCGTTTCAATCGGTTAAAAAAAAGGCGTTCAAATTGCATATTCAATTTTTTTACGTGCGTACTGGAAGCAAACTCTGCGCATGCGCAAGCTATTCAATGATAGCGAACGAGGTCATTTTCTCCTGCTTTCTTTTCGCACGCCCTCGCATTAGCGGAGCTTGATAGAGTGTGATAGAAAATAAATATTGCTAAGTTTCAATACATACGCATCTCTTTGAATATGATTCTTCATCTAAATATTTCACAATCGCTATAATCTACAATGAGAAACCTTCTGATAGTCATTACATTCTGGGTTACAGTAGGTTCGAAATTTTTATCCACGCAAGGGGAGGGAAGTGACAAATTTTTGAGAAGTATACGAGAAAGTTTAAGGGAGGCCACTCCCGCTGGTTCCTTTTGATCCTGTCATCCTTCTCGAAGTGCTATCCAGAGCGGACCGCCTCCTTCGCCCCCCCCCCCTTTAGCAACGCCACTGGTTGCAACAATTAGAACCCAATAATAAATACTTCAGATATAAAATTAAATACTGGAAATTGCAGTCTAATATGGACATAGGTAACCCATTATAACAGTAGTTACTTTTTGTAACCGTTATAAACAGCATTCGCATTGAAAGGGTTAGCAACAGAATCTCTGAAAATCTACTTATCGTAATGCCAAGCAGCGTCTAACAGAATGGAGTAATACAGAATTTCATCAATTTTATCCCTGTTTTTAGAACATAAAGGCCCCTTTCTGATTTGGATAGATGAAGGTGAATTTTATTATGCGTAATCATCAACTTTGTAATTTTTATTTTCCCATTTATCTGTATGCGCTAATTTTTTTCTTTTGCAATTCAATAAAATCCACCTACATCTACACCAAGCCAGATAGGAGCCACAAGAGTTCTAGAGGCGACGGTGTGGTGTTAAGTATTTTTCTGGAAGACACATACATATTACTGGACCCAAGAGAAATACCAATTCAGACAACAAAAAGTATGGGACTACAAACAGCTATAAAAATTTTTAATTTTTAAAAAAGAAAGAAAAATATATAAAAACAATTTAAATAGTTTTAAACTGTCAGGTGTATGTAAGAATTTAAAAAAAATGAAAACGGTTTACAAAGTTTTAGACTGTCCAGTTTATATGAGAATTCAGTTAAAATATGTATTCAGAGCTTTTTGAACAACTGTTCAGAAGTGGTCTATATGTTCAACTGCATTCCTCTACAAGGAGATTGCTTTCAACATTAATGACACTCATTAGATGTTGAAACCTTACTCTTAATAACCGCATATGGTAATGCGTGAACGGTTTCGTTCTTCGGTTATTAGATTTTACTTTAAAGATATTTTGGTGCAATTGTTTATATAGTGAGTAGAATTCTACGAATAATTTTCGAAATTCTTAGAGAATCACACCAGATCATACAGCTTATTCTAGGGGCGCATTAGATGTCGATAGGATAGTATAAAATATGGGGGTTTAATGCGCAAGAGCTAATTTGGCTATGCTGCACCAAGCATTAGATGTCGAAGCGTTGCGATAACTGCATTTTAATCTGTGGACAGTTTCTTTGTACTTTTTTCTTACTTTTAAAAGTTATTTTTGTTTACATAGCGGCAAATTCTACGAATAAATTCCGTGTCGCTTTTGTTTAATAATCTATTCTAGCGCAATTGTTTGCATAGTAGTGATGTTTCGTGGCACTTTTGTTTAAAAACTATATTGGCGCAATTGTGTACATACTAAACTCTACGGCTAAGTTTCGAAATTCATGTTAATTAATCACACTAAACGTTCACCCAGCTCATTCGCCGTTCAGCGAGGAAGCAAACCGAATATAAAAAGTAGCAGTGGCATATTTACTTTTGCTGTGATGCAATTATGCCTTCAATCAAAGTAAAACTCAAATTTTTCTTTGGAAATATGACACCTCCAATCGAATCCTTCATGGCAAGCAACACATTATTCTGGAGAACTTTGAGCTTGTCATGCCCACATTAACAACTCTGATGGAACCCCTAATTATCACACGTATCTGACGCTTCGTCCTTACAGCCGCCTTTGTTCCACTTCAACTGAGCCAAGGAAACAATAAAAGCAATTTCTCAATACACTCGGCTACTGTATACCGTTAAGCCTAATTAATATGCCATCGAACACTCTGACGGCCAATCGAACAGCAGTAACACATTGACCAATTTTTTACGACCTTCTTGACCTGGGTTGGAAAGTTCCTGCTTCGTATTCATTGAAAAGGATCGTCTGCCCAGGGGGTTAACAGCTCTGAATGTCACGAGAAACGAACTCACACGAGCCAGCATTCTTTGTTGCCGTTTCTTCTGTTTTTTTCCTCTCCGTGTTGTTAATTGCTTTGCAGAAAATGAGGAAGTGGATGAGTTTGAAAGCCGGAAATTTCACATGAAAGTTTATTATTGTTGAGAAGATGTGCAATGGGTTTTTAATTAATTAACGAATATTTCAGTTTCCGGTAAGGTCTTGGCCTTTACTAAGCTACATCGATTGGGAAGTTTATGAAATACAGATATACCACTCGTTCATTTTCTTTCTTTCCTTTTTTGCTTTATGAGAATTTCAATATCGAGTATTCGGACCGCAGTGAATGATGATCACAAATGCTGCAAGCGTTTTGTTATTTTTCCTGGGTCAGGTCGTATTATTTTTAACTGCGTTTACCAGGTTATTAGAATACATCGTAACTTAATTGAATTAACCTCATCAGCTTTTACGATGATTAATTATGTTGCCATGTAGATTGATACAAGCTAAATTAAAAAATCATTGCAAAACTGTAAGCGTTTTTGAAAATAAGCAACCATGCTGCTTTATTTCGCAAAGATGTCTAATAGAGTAGCAAAGAGGTTTAATGTTAATTTATTAATTAGGGTACTTTTCCGTTAGCCGGGCGCAAGCGAAAAATCGCCAAATAATGTAGAATTCCGTTAAATTTCCTACAACCATTCTCTTGGCGACATGGCTCGCGTTTGGCTCACAATTGGCGACATTTGCTCCCGGCTAACGGAAAATCGCTTCGCTTCTTGGCGACTTGGCTGTTCACAATTGGCGACATTTGTGCCTGGCTAACGGAAAATCGCTTCGCTCTTGGCGACTTGGCTCGCGTTTGGTTCACAATTGGCGACATTTGGGTCCGGCTAACGGAAAAGTACCTTAATTAGAAGCTAATAACCTAGTTGACACCTTCTGTTATATATATTTCTGGGAAACGGGCATATCCATTTATGGATTTAGAAAACACTATAGATTAAAGTTTAACACTTAGTTTAATTTTGAAGGAAAAATGTATAAATTACTGAAAATAAGTGAAGTAGCAGTAATTTCGAGAGTATTATTTCAGACATTATTTTTTAATGCATAATAAATTACATATACTGGGAAAGTCAGCATAAGTATAAAGAATTCGTGAAGTGTGTATTTCAGAAACTATAAATGAGTCAGCAAATGGATATTGGAAAATTTTGCTCGATCTTCTGAAGGAAGCTTCACTACATTCATCTGTTTTCTGAAGAAATTTTGAAATGAGTTTGCTAGATTAAAAAAAGTAACCACCGAATTTGAAACGCAAGTTTGTCACTGAATCTGAAGATGCCACCTGAAATGGTAAATTATATAACAATAAAAAAAAATACAAAAATCTTAAAGATTTCATAATAATTTATTTTGAATTTTGCTAAATTTCAGAAAAAACAAGCAAGCAGGCAAACTGATAAACAAACCATAATTAAGGAATAATAGAGAGATCTGTTATTAAATTGAAGGGAAAATTAAAATTCTACTGCTTTTTGCATCCGTAGATCTAAATGCTGAGGAAATAAATAATTGGTAATAAAAACTCTGTTTTTAACTGGAAGAAATTGAGTTTTAAAATCTTAAAAGCATTAAATCTTTTATATCTATTTGTGAACAACTTGTATTGCCCGCAATAATTATTCAAGAAAAAACAAATTTTAAATTCTGTTTCTTTTAATGCAAACTTTTGACGAATACATTTCCTTTTACGAACATAAATCATTTATGTCAAACCACATCATTCACTGACACCGGTTGCAACACCTGCCAACACCTGTCAAAGACGAAAATGATACCCTACTAGTTTATTTATTAATGGCAGTAGAAAGGTTATCTAGCCGAATAACAGGCCTGATGGCATATCAGATACCCAGTGACAAATAGCAAATCCCACATAACTACTCTATTAACTTGTAGTAACAGATTTTAACCACAAATACATCAGCTTAAATGACATCGTCAATGAACCGGAACGGATAAGACCAGTGTCTGCTTCGCCTACCATAAAGGCCGCACATGTCTGGAATCAATAAATTCTAGACGCGTCTTGGAGACCACAACCTAATTCTCTTTCAGAAGCCTGAGCAGCAGCAACAACCTGTTGATCCATCCCTTGGGGAGTGGGTGGCAGAAATGGTAATCAACTTCGAAAGGGAAGTGGAGAGTTGAAGTTTCGAGACTGTAAAAGTAAAAAAGAGCCTGGCTTCGATTATGAGGATGCGACCCCGTGACATGGTAAAAGTGAAAGTTCGCCGAATGCGTTATATCATCGTCTATTCGCGAGTTGGCAGATGGTTTGGTTGTTCTACATTTCATATTACTTGCGGTAAACATGGGCTGGCTGCATGTGGTCTGGTTGCGTCATGTAGGTCCTAAAAGAGTGGATTTTTCCATCTGAAGATTGCGTCAGAGCGCTGTCGGCCCTAAAAAGAGAAAAGCATTTATGTTGTTGAGATACATGCTAATATGGATATTATAAGGCCTTGACAAACAACAGAAACGTTATAAACGCGTTTACCAAATGTTTTATTTAGTTTATTTACTTGTTTTTTAAGAC
>BGPR01043064.1:0-13059 GCA_013235015.1 Araneus ventricosus
AGGATGGGGGCTGGCAAAAAAAGGGTACGGTTTCGCTATTACCCGGGGATTCCTTGAGATCCGAAAAAACCCGGGAAATTTTATGCTAAAGCTGGATTTTTTTTTTATTTTGATAATTATTATCAGACGAGATAATATTCGCTGGTCTTTTATAGAAAGTAAAATAAAACATTGATGACTACCAATGAAAATCTGTCATGTACTGACAATCAGAAATGGAGACCATCCTCGTTTCTGCGCACGCGCCAGGCAGCGGGATGTTTACATTTAAATTTCCGTGGAACCCAAACTTCGTCTATGAACAGGATCGCGTTCCCTTTATTAGTTATATTAAATAGTTCACGATTTTACACCGGAATGGGGTGTCAGGCAATGAGCGCATGAGCCTTATGCATGTGACGTCACATCCTCCGACACGTGACCTGCCGGAGGCAGTCATTGGTCAGTCTTAAACAGCTGACTTAGAACCATAGAGTAAGATAGAGAGAGCCTATAGGGTTGTAGTAGTGTTCCAACACTGAGGCACGCGAACGTTGGCAAAAACGAGTTTGCCAATACCGCTGGAAACTTCCGCCGTAATGTTATTCCTATGAAGTAAGCCTTACTTGCCGCGCGTCGAGCTGTCACTTTACATGAAAAATAGTTGTTTCGTGCTGTGCTTATGGGTGTACTGAAAGATCTGTCGAAGGGGGTCATTTTACATTTCATTGATTAGTTATCTGCATAATTTTTATTCTTATAAATATATATAAAATTGTTTTAAAATGATTTTGAATGCGTAATGTGTAGTGCTCATACTGCAAAATAACTGTAATTTTACTTTGTATAATGCTTGTAAAGATTTTTTTTTCTGGAAATAGTGTTATTTATAACTAAAGTAATAAGTACAAAAAAGCCTAAATTGACAGATTTGTTCTATCACTCACTAATGCAATTAAATCGAATGTTTTGTTTATTTCTGTACAATGGCGCAGTTTGGCTCTTTCCTTTCTGAAATTGGCGGGTTTTCTGAAATAAGCATAGTTTGTAATTCGAACTTTATGAGTGATTGTTTATAAAGAAAAAACCAATTCAGCTTGTTATAATTCTTCAGAAAAATATAAAAGCTAAATTTAGAAAAATTTATATAGTATATTAATTGCATTTAAGGTGTTTGATAATCTTAAAATCGTAATCTTGTATTTGTTTCTATCGTAATGCCTGCGGTGACTATATTTTATTTATCTCGCATGACTATTTTATTTATCTAAGTAAATAAAATAATACTTTCTATCAATGAAATTGTAAACTATTTCATTAATTGATTTCAAATTATTTAAAAACATTTCATCTTCGCATTTTTTAATATATGTTTAAAAAAAATTTTCAATGCCAATCGTAATTTGCGTTCAATGCGTTTCATTTTTAGATAGTTTATCTTATGTGTGACTGGACGAATTTTTAACCTCTTTTAATTAATAATACCAAAGGATGGTTTTCAAAATTTGCTTTGAATTGCGAATAAAATAATGAGATGCAATTTTCAGTTGTTTAAATGTTGAATGTGAATAATTAACACCCGATCGTATGCGTCAGAAAAAAGAAACTGATGAGTATTTAAATGTCAAAAAGAGATATATTTCACATTAAATTAAAATAGTAAAATTATTTAATATGGATTAGGTCCATTATTTTTGCAACCTTTGCATATTATGATTATGTTTGTTCGTATTTACTGTCAATGCGTTTAACATTTAGTTTTGAGATTCAAAATAGTCTAATTAATTAATACTTGCGTTGTTATATATAAGGACAAAATTATATACTATCTTATAAAATAGAATTTATTGAAGTATATATATCTGTCTTAATTTCATTGGTATATTTTTTATGAATGCATTTCAGCTTTACCAAAGATGTATTTCATAGAAATTTATGGGAGAAACAACTACGATGTGATAATTTGATATCAAATAACCGTACAAGAATTTGTTCGAGTGCTTCGGAAAGGAACAGTTTGGAAACATATTTCAGAAACGGGTTATCTTTACTGTTATTTCCTTCAAGCTTAAAACCATTAAGTTTATGAAAACACTACTTAAATATATTTCATTTGATTAATGATAATATAATCCATTTAATAATATTATCAATAATTAATTAATTACTACTGATAAAAATCAAGACTTAAGTTATTTAAATATGATTTTTTTTACTGTGATTTAAAACCGATATTCAAGATAAATTCTTTCCCAAACATTTAATTTTATGAAAATTTTATCGCAAAAACTAAGGCCGTCGGCAAAAAATCTTGTTGCTAAAACTGTGGAAATCAGTCAGGGTACCAACCCGAACAACATATTAAAAAATTAACTCTACCCTAATTTTTGTGTCTGTTTTCTACTATTTCGCTGGACTAATACAGTAAGTTACTTTTCCTTCAGTAATTGTTCAGCCAAGCGAAACTAATGATTGAGAGCCAAACCATGGTAAACATGAACACTCGGTTCTCCCCTCAAAGTTGCCAATCTTGGCACCCGTCTGTGGTTTTGTTATCAGTGGAGCGCTCTCTCTATGTAGTATCTTATACTCTAAGCTTAGAACTGCTTTTATTTCTGAGTCGCTTATAGGCCGATCGTTTTGTTTATTCCTCCACAGCTGTTTTTCTATACTCTCGAACCCAAACGGTGCATAAGGTCCATTCCGGAGTTCTTAGTTCACGCTCAGTAAACATCACCATTCCATTCTTCACTTTCCCGGTATTTTGATGAAAATAACTCCGCATGCGCAAAAGCGCGGAGGGTTTCCGAATCCGTTGCTATACAATACTCAGTTGATAGATATTAATTGTACTCAAATGTGGAAGACGCACAGGAATTTGGCATCGTGCCAAAGAGATTCAGACAATTTGTGAGATCGTAAATTTTCTTTCATCTGTCTATACAGAAAAAAAAAAATACAAATTAGCATCCACACTGGATACTGTTTGCTTCTTTGATGATTTAAAATCAAATAGGAGTTATAACCAGAATTAATTAATTTTTCCATTTCAAGGAGATCTTTTTGGTGAATTATTGCAATACCTGACATTAATATTTTATGTTTTGTTAATTTTGTGTATTTTTTTTTTTTTTCTGTTATGAATACGGGTCATTTTGATAAATTATGGGATCTTCAAAGTATTGGACGGAAATTATTTATTATAGAAAAGATTTTTTTTTTTCGTATGTATGCATGCATGCATGTTCGGTTTTTGTTCTTTATGCACTCCCAAACGGTTTGACATACAATTAAATTTTGTAAAGTGATGGATTTAGTGCAAGAGGGAGTTCACGCCGTACATTTTTTAAAAAATTTAATTAGATTTTTATTTATTTAATTTTAAGTACTAAATTCCGGCGTTTTTTGTAGATTTTTGCGAATTTTCATTTTTCCCCATTATTATTTTTACATATTTGAGAAGAAAAGTTATGCTTCCGGTATTTTAATTTATTATTTCTTGTATTTTTTCCTCTTTTTTTTGTCTTTTGATGTTTTGTTTCTCTTTGAGCCGATTTTTTTTTTTTTTTTGCCGTAATGAAAAAAGTTAGTTGGAATCAAAAGTTTACTTTTTTTTTCTATAACGAAGAAATATTATGCTTCTGTGTTTTAATATATAAACATTGGAAAAAATCGTTATTTTGCCGCCTTCATATTTTTTTGTCTTTTAGTGTTTTTTTTTTTTTTTTCAATGGATACTTTTATCAAGATTTTACTTTGCTTAAGATTTTTTTAAGTTTCTATTTTTAATCAGTAATGCAAGGAACGCAAAGCTCTTGTTACAAGGCAGAAGGTTTGTATCTTTTTTTAAGGACCAATGGTAATGGTTTTTCTGTCTTCGTTGATTTCATAGAGGCCTCTTTGAAGAAATGGATTCTAAAATGGAAGGGTCGGTTCCATATTGCCGAAGGTCGACATGCAAACCTTTCTGAGCGACTCTTGCACATTTTCAACAAACTTTTGGTCTTTTTCTGTCATTTTGAGTTGTTTTTATGAGGGCTACTAGTATGAGTCACACAGGAAAAGGGAGGTCGTCCCCTTTGAAAATTCTGCAACATGTTTTCCAAACAGAAAAATTACGGAAGTGTGAAAAATATATTAAGTAATGAGTAATAATTTAATTAAGATAACTAATAAGTTTAAAATTAATTTATTAGGCTTCAGATTTCTTGAGTGTTGGTTATTTTCAAAAAGTTTTTGTTCTTGTTTGGAAAAATCCTACGGGCGCCTATAGTAATCAATTTTTACTTATATTAGTTCTTATTAATAAAACTGTTTTGTCTTTTTCAACGTTCATAGAGGATTAATATAAGTGGTTTGATTACTGAAATTGAACATAAAAGAGCAAGGGATGCCAGATTATACAGTTTTTTTACTCTTCATTATGGCAAATAGTCGGGTACATTTTTGTGCTCCGTTCACACATAAATAAATATATGGCAAAAATTTTGAAGGGTCATCATAATTGTGAGTCATACATCACACTGAATTGCATTGCATTGGTTTCTGCACTGCAGAAGTTTGCAGACAAACTAGCTGAAAAGACTGAAAAAAAGTAGAGATTTTAAATCTATTGCAGAATCCAATAGTTTTAAGAAAACAGAAAAGAAAGGGCTAATGAAGTCAATATGATCTATGAAAAAATTGAGGCTTTAACAGAGCAACTGAAAATGTAAATTTAAAGTGCTTTAAAGTTTATTTATTTAAATGTAAATAAAGGTTTGTTGGTTTGTACTTGTCTCTTGCTTTTTTCCCCCCTTCAATCTCAAGCAATGGTCAAAAGTAAGAATAGAGGTTCTTGTGGGGCTAACAATTTTTTAATGAATTTTGTTTCAGCTAATGTGTTTGTGAAGTGAGCTACCAAGTAAATGCTTAGTAGTAGTTTGTGTAAAATTAGCATGTAGTAGTAGTACACTATACCTAATATTAAGGGTGTTTGAATTGTGATCTCGAAACTCACTTAGCACTGCAGATTTTGGTTCACTGTGCCTTTGATATTCTTCATTTCAGCATCTGAAAGTCGTAAGTAAGAAAGTGATCACGCATTTGAATGTTAAAGTTGAAAATATTTGATTTAAATTTGTCCTTTGCATTTTTGTGTTCTAAAATATATAATTTTGTGGTCCTTGAATTTTTTAAAAAGGTCCTTGAAAGTCCTTGAATTTTTTTCATCAATAAGAGTGGGAACCCTGTGTATTATACTGCCGCAGAAATAATAGCAAAAGTGACTTTTTTGCAATGATATCCACATTTTTTTTTTTAAGCCTTCCCAAGAAGGTCAGTAACTAATTTTAGAAAATTAAAATAAATGGGTTTTAACAATGGTAATTGTGATATTGTTTACCTGCACCTGAACTCGCCAGTGTGGATATTGCACCCGACTGAGGGTTAGTTTAATAAAGAGCATAAGTGTAGCCTACAAAGAGAGTTTTGAATTAGTTTTACTCTCAAAATATTTCAGAATTACACACTGTAATTAGATACAAAATAGGGCTGATTTTCAAGGCTTAACCAAAAAATCATTATACAAAAGGGCTCCTCCCACTCCATTATTTCAGTTAACCGGAGTTATGCTGTACTGGTAAAATTTGAAATTCTAATACCCTACTACAAGTATTCCAATTAATTTCATTAATTCGCAATTGTTGAGAAACTCCACTATCTTAATCAGCTGCCCAAGATTCTATAAAATCCCAAACATTAATTTCCTTTTCTGGCATTATTGGAAGTGGGATTAAATAAGAAGAGTAAGGTTTTTTTTAGAGATGTAATTAATAGTCGGCAACTATTCAGTAATCCTAATTACTGAATAATAATTAGACCTAATACTAATTAGATATTCGGATAAGATAATAATTTTTTAAAAATATGCTATTAAATAATAAAGAATATTTCTGTGCATTTTTTATCCGAAAATCTCCCAACATTTATTCAGTTTTAAGTTACAGTTATGTATTTAATAACTTTACATATCATTGTAAAGCCTGGACTTATGATGCAAGAGCAATAATTTTCGGTCCTCTTACAGAATACTAAAGAGATATACGGCCAAATAAATTCAAGATAATAATTTTTAAAAATATATATTTAACAAAGAATATTGCAGAATTACATTTCAGTACAATTATTATCAAAAAATCTCCAAATATTTATTCAATTTTAAGGGGAAGAGTGAGCATTATCAAGTTAAATAATTTTTAAAGAAAAGGAAAAATGTTTTACTGGGTAGTAAGTAGAAGTGAAGAAGAATATATTTTAAAGCAAATAACTTAACATTCTGACTTGGAGAAAAGAAATTTGTTATGGTTAAGTGAAAAATAAAAAGGGTGACAAACAAATTTTTAATTTTTTCTAGGTTTTAATAAATTTTCTTTAAAAAATATAAATCTTTAAAATACATATAATCTAATGTATTTATAGATAAAATTATAATTTATTGAGATTAATGAAAGCCACACTGTCTTATTTTTGGAATTAAAGTGTTTAAAATACTACAAAAAGTACATAAAGGTGTTAATATTCAAGAAAATCAATAAAAAATAATAAAAAGATCAATTTTATTAATCTTTATTTCATTTAAAATTTGAGGAATATTTTATTTACCATCAAAAGTGAAATGTTTTTTTAAAGTAGCTATTCAGTATTCGGACAAATCGCTATTCGTTACATCCTTAGTTATTTTGTTAAAATCGAAATTAAGAAGCCTCTGCAATAGATGGCATTGTTAAAAAGTTGTCAAAACATATTTAACTCATGCAACTTTTTAAAGAGTATATAGATCCTCAAATTGAAATAATTTACAGACATTATGAACAGTTTTCATAAATGTTAGACTAGCAAGATGTACTTCAAAATCTGTACCACTTCACGTCATATATTATCAACATCTTATTTTTTATATATTTTATCTTTCCTTGCAAGATGATAAAAAACATTTTGTGAATAAAATGCTGTACACATTTGCTACTTTATAGTTACAATTCATAAAATTAAAATGGGGCTTCTTGACTTTTTCAATATGGATTTTTCCTAATTTCTACACGTTTTTTTTAATATGGTAAGCATTAATACTAATTTAATGCAGATTTTGCAGCATGAATTTTTACTTCATGCAGATATTATGTGCAACATGCATGTCCCATTAGTATTTTTCATCAAATTGTTTCTGAAAAAACAATATTTTTATGAAAATATGTACAATAAATTATCCTGGATAATGCATATAAAAAAAAATTTCTTTTGAGAAGTACTTATTATTCCACTGTGGCATGTAACTCGGTGAGATCAAAAGCTTTGAAGGATTCATTTGGATAATGAGTACTTTTTATGGAACCAGTGAAAATTATGAAGAGATGGACAATTTGATATTTAATAGTTAAAGATAATCATAAGTCAATAATTAGTTTAAAGTTGCCATGAATGCATGGAAAATACTTCATACAGTGCATTTCTAACCACCTTGGGATTTTTATAATTATTTTAACAACCAAACCAGCACAGCTACCTTATTCATTAATACCTAGTACAATTTTTTTTCTTGTTAACTTAATGGTAAAGTCTGTGTTTTGCGAGTGGAAAATGGTATGTCCGAGACTTCATTCCTTGAAAAAGTATTGTGCATGTAGGCCTGACAACATGTTGTTGCACTCTGGAAGTTTAAACTGCGAGATGTCGGCTCTGGTATGAGCTTAAACAGCAGTTCAAATTAGTAAGGTTCATGTCGAAGTATCTGTTGTCAAGTCGAGATGGCTATGTTAATGATGCCAAGATTAGTTTCGAATATCATGGAGTGAAGATTCTAGAATGGCTGCTGAACGAAGAGCTAAATGATTTATTTTGTAAGTTAGCTCCAAGACTGATTAAAAAATTGTCATCGGTGACATAGGTATGTTAAATTCTCAATTTTAAATGCAAACAACATGCATAAAAGAAATTTCATTTAATTATAGTAACAGAAGGGTGCAAGTGAATCTATTTTGGTTAAAATCCCACTGTATCGATGTTTACCAAATCTATCTTACTAACTGTAAGCTGAAAAAAGTATGTACTGCCAATTTAAAAGGCTTAATTGTCTGAAGAAATGTTAAAACATACCAATAATTTCAACATTATAAAGACAAAACAGTTGAAAGAATAACACTTCTGAACATATAATCACAGGAATTTTATTCAGTTATAAAGTTCATTCAATTGAAAACAAATATTTGTTCATTGTTTAGTTTCAAGAACAGATAACTATTGAGGGAATTTTTTTTTTTCTTAAATTCTTAATCTAAATGTAAAATTAAAGCATGTGCACAGGGTGTCTAAAGAATGTATACACACTTTTCAATAGCTGTTGCATAAATAATAACATGCATCAAAGGTTTGTAACTCAATTTAATTTTTTAAAAATGTAGAATTTTGTCAGTGATCAAATGATTGACCATTATTGCTCAGGTGCTGCCAGTAAAACTGACCAATGGAACTGTAAACAAAAACTAAATGTATTATTTGGGTGCATTCTCTTTTGATGGATACTCTCAACTCGCTGATTGTATCTGTTTTGAGCTACAAATACTAAAATTCATGTATTCCCATTAAACACTTAACAGTGACCTTTTTCTACCATATTGTGTCCAAAAATGAGCACATTTTATAAGCAATTTAGTATTCAAATTGATTTTATAAATTCAAAACAGTTACAAGTATTAATTTTTGATTAATTTTTAATTGCAGGGGAAAAAATGACCTAAAATCTGGTTTACCTAACCTAAAAACTGATTTACACTTGTTTTGCTATCCAACATTAATTAGACTGCAAGAGCCATTTACTAGAAACATTGCAAAGTACAGAAAGTGAAAAAGTCAGGAAAATATACTTTTAATCTTAGAAAAATTATCTGCCCGAGCAGCATTCGGGCAAATCAGGGATGTCCACTTTCACAGTGTTCGGGCAAAACTGTTTCGAGAGGTTAAAAGAAATTCATTTGGGGGTTATTTATTGTTACCTCTTCATTCTAACAATCTGTTTACCAGTATTCCATCAAGATAGGCCCTCATATAGTGATAATAATGCAGCAATGCTCCTTCTCACTGAAAGTACCATTACTTATGATAAAACATTACTTGAATAGTTAATATATTTCTGTCCCATGTTCAGGCTAACATTACCAATCACAATCTCAAAGAACAGTCCCATGAATCCACAAGCTGACAAACTACCTTGCACAGTTAACATCCGATTTCACATAGTTTCCCCCCATTCAACAATGATTATTAGGCATCTTACATCTGTCATATTTATGACAAATGACTGAGCAATTATTTATGAAAAAGTATTTTAATTTTGAAAAATGAAACACTATTGTATTAATTAAACTTGTGATACTTCCAACCACCGACGAGATTCTTTATTAGCTTTTATTAATTTGAATAATTAAATTTTCATGTATGTCATCAATTGTTTATGTAATAGCTATTCAAAGTGTGCATACATTTTTGGGACATGCTGTAGCTAAAATTAATTCTAATTAACTTTTTTATAAGTAACACACAGAATTAGTAGCTTTCTATTTAAGTTTTAGAAATTAATAACGTATGAAATACAGCTTTGAAAAATAAAGCTTTCACAGAAGACAAAGTGCTTATTTAAGAAATTGGTCATCATTTTCGAAATTTTAATGGAAATGCATACATGCAAACTGCTGAACAGATAAATTCATGAAAATACAAAATTTCTGTCAAAATCCAGAAAATTTCAGAATGAAAAAAATTGCTCGATTAGGCTTTAAAAATCTGTTTTATTTATTTAAAAAAAAAATTAGTTCCTTGACAAAAGAAAAAGCATTACCTTCAAGAAATTATTTTCTAAATATAATTTTAATTGACAACATTTTCCATTTGACTGGGCTTTTAAAATTCTTCAATGCTTATTATGGAATTATGCTCTTTAATTTTATGCAAATGTCATTTTTACTTTCCAGTGCACAGAAATGCCTTTTTATACCTAAAAAATTATAATTCCTTATTTCTCCAATGTTTATATACCATATATATAACAAATCTTCCCAGTATAAACTACTTTGGAAAAACTGTCATCTACATCTGGTTATTTTTAGACATTTTTTGTACCTCATTCCTTAGACATTAATTTTTTTAATTTAAAAACTACAATAATTGTACTCTAGATTTAAAATCGTAAAAGTTGGCAAGTATGCAATACCATTGACATACAGATAATTCTAGATGGTAGGAGAAAGAACAAATGCTTCTATAAAAGGATTGGAGGGAGAGGTCTGTTTGCTGGTAATTTTGAATTAACTTGTCAAAACATAAAAAGTGTTCAAATTAATTATCTAAATTTAATAAGGCAAGCCATAAACAGTCTGAATGTTTTTTTTTTTTTTTTAGGATATTAATTAAAAATTCCAACAAATTATATGTTCACAAAATAATGCAAAGTTGGTTTGGTTTACTTTCTCAAAAACAGAATATTCTTTTCATTTCTAAAATATAATCGCAACAAATTTACAAAGTCAGATTCAGAATTTTTTAAATTCTGAAACAGCTCCTCTCCCGCCCGCCCCCCCGACTAAAGGAAGAATTTTCAATAATTTAAGACAAATATGCATGTAAATTTCTTTAACAGAGAGTATCAATAAAAACTGGTTATTGATTAGCTTTACATAACACTCTACATGCCTTTTTTTATATGCTGCACATACAATATAAATTTTCCATTCAATGTTTGCGACAGCAAATACAGAATCACCAAATTACTGATAATACATATATTTACACTTATACTTTAAATACACACAACATAGTGTAAACTTTATTTTGATTTATTATTTTTTACAGCGACTATCGGAAGCATGCATGACAAATTAAAATCTTCATAGCAATTGATATGTAAACATGAATAACAATTGTACAGTTAAATTTAATACAAGGTTTTTAAAGTGAAACAAGAGTAGATTTAACTGTGAAACCAATTTTATATAAAGAGAAATAATGGATTATCATTTAATCTCTTTATATGAGGTATTTTTTTCTAACAACTGGCAGTAGCTGAAATGCAACACTGAAAAAATTAGCTGCAAAAAACCCCTTATGTTTTGAGTTATTTGATATGTAATTTACACAACTAAAGAGCATATTTTCTCACATTTCCAGGATATATTGCTTTATTTAATATTCAATTAAGCTTTTCTGTTTGTAACAGTTTAGAGCAAAGTCTGCTGCATTAAGTTATTTGGCAGCAAAATAACAAATATGTATAATGTATTTTTTAAAATATAAGATGGATATATGTTGAGAACAAATATTACAACACCATAAATATATCATTGAAATAACTTTCAACTTTGATTAAATATCTTCATGTTTAAGAAACACATATAATTTTATTCCAAAAAACATGAGAAAATAAAAATTTTAATTGACCTTTTATTTTATAATCAAGTTTTAAAGCCGTCTGACAAATTCTAAATGGCAATTGAAGTAGTGTTTTTTTTTTTTATTTTTATTCATTTACAAATTTAAACACAGTTTTGTTCTAAATTAATACCCAAATATTGCACTAAGAGAAAAACAATTTTATGTATTTTAACATTATCGAAATTTTTTAATATTTCTACAAATTTATACATGTAAATTCAGTTTTGTGGAAATAAATTCTATGATCTAGAGGTGCAAAAATTTTCTTCCAGAAAAAACTGTAAGCTTTATTTATTAGTTTTTCAATTTTATTTCACAATAGTGAAGAAGAAATATAATTCATAAGATTAACTACACTAACACACTTGGACCAAACAACTCATACTCTTAAATACAGTCAATTTACAACTAACTTCCAAAAAAAAAATCTAAAACTGAAATAGTATACAGCCTTATATATATATTACAATAAACTTCAAATATAAAAGCTTGAAAAAATATGTACACGTATGTGAGATATTAAATCTTCTTTAAAAAAAATGTACATAATCTCAAAAGTAGCAATTTTTTAAAAATAGTTACGAAAGAAACCATATACAGTAGACTCAACAGCTATTCTCATTTAAGACTTATTTTAAGTAAGTGCTCAAATTTCCTTAAAGTACCGACATTATAGAAGTTTTTTCCACCTATACAATAGAAATTTTTTTGAAGTTTTCTTAATTTTGCAACATGTTAATCCTGAAAAATTTAACAAATGTAACAAGGCAGTGAAAGAAGAGCAGAAATTTCCGATTACAATTTGGATTCTTTCTATAGAAGTTAATACACATTTTGGAATAAATGAAGGCATTCCTTATTTATATTAAGTAAAAAATAACCTTTCAATTACAATATAGAAAATAATGTTTAAACTTTCATCCAACTATGAGCTACTATTTATTAGCAAAATATTAAGAATATTAATAAACCACACACCTCATTTAGCAGGAAAGAAAATTAATTTTACAAAAAATAAATCTGAAATGAGAATGCGAATAAACTATTACGAGTCGACTATAGTGGTAGTAACGTTATAAATCATTATCCTCTGGTTTGCCCAGGTCTTCTTTATTTGATTCTTGTGAATCAAATCGAGTTTCAAGGTTGGGTTTAATACCCATATCAGCAGAATAGGCTCTTGGACGGCTGGGAACAAACTCGGATGTGGTCGATCGCACATCCTCACTTTTCCGTCGACTTTTGAGGATTGGTCTTGGCTGATCATCTGAAGCCAAAGGTGACTTTTTCTTGAGAATCGGTTTCAGTTCTCCATTGGGATAGCTGGCATAGGAGCATTCTTCACTGAAGCTGGTTCGTTTCTTCAGAATAGGTCGAGGCCTTAACATCGAACATGTGGGGGATTCATCATCAGTGCTCACTTTGAGAATGGGACGGATGTCAGGGCCACTATTGCAGCTCTCATCTTCACTTGTGGATTTCTTGAGGATGGAGTGGAGGTCCCCCTGCTGCCATGCATCTTTTTCCTCTGAACTTTCTCGATGTTTTAGAATAGAAGGAGGAGGAGTTTTAGATTGCTTTTCATCTGTAGATGGTTTTAGAATACCATGCAGTTCTTTT
>BGPR01043065.1:0-10184 GCA_013235015.1 Araneus ventricosus
AGGTCTCACACGATATTAGATGGTATTCCATGACTTTTGTCTTTTCGCTATTTGATGTTTGAATATCCCAGTTTTACACCATTTTAGAACATTTCAATGGCTGCGTAGAGTAGACTCGTATCAACAAATACAGCCTCCTCGAATCGACGTTGATTGAATACAATAATGAATCCACTTGAATGCAGGTCGTTTTCCACTTTGAAAGATAATCGATACTGCGGGATGTGCAAGGGATGAACCCCCACAACTCGGAGTAGAACTGCTGACCCTCAGATGTAGACATTATTATGATGACTGAAGCAATACAGATTTCAGTCTATAAAGGTAAAATCGACGTAGTTGAATGATTCACACAAAGAAACATACAAAGAAGCCCACAAGCAGCTTGGAGATTTGAGCTATTCGAAATAAACGATATGTTCGGTTTCAAATAGCGAGACATATCCGAAATAAACTGACTGCTCGAAGTATAATAAAGATTGTACCATTTATTTAATGAAGAAAGTATAATGGGGGGGGGAGAGAAGTTGATATTCTACACAGCATTCAATGAGTCATAAAGCTCAGAAACTTTTACCAAAAAATACCAAATTTTTTAATAGTAGAAGAATCATTCGGCTGATTGCACCTATCTTGAAAACCAGACTCGGCAGTATATTATCTATCTGAGCTTTTTTTCTAAAAAGAAAAAAATGACGAATAAATCAGATTGACATCTAAAATGTAACTTTATAAAACATATTGTGGAATATTAAAACTGGTAGCAACTTTAAAATTCACCTATATTTTCCTCCCTTATACTTAATTATTTAATCTCACTTCATCATGAATGTGAAAACGAGCCACCTAATATTATTCTTCCGTCGTTCGTTGTATATTGAAACGTATTGCTACAAAACAAACAAAACTATACATCTTTTAAGAAATAAGATTATTCTGCTAGAAAATTTTTAAAATGTCAAATTCTCAAATATCACTTAATTGGAAAAAAATTCCTTGTTTCTAATGGTATGAAAATATTGAAATAAAGAAACAAATTAAATTTTTATGCCTTTTCTGAAAATGGCAAAATAAAGCAATTGAGAATTTCTTTCATAATTTTCTATTTAATTAAAAATTTACTTGAAGTAACGTAATTCTAAACTGTTTTTCCTAATTTCAAATTAGTGGAAACCTTGGAGATTTGACCCTACGTGATTTTCTCAGCTTGTGAGATTATTGGTAATTTTTGAATGCCATTTTTTTTGACGTTTGGTCTCATGGTCATTTTGAGAGGATTTTAATTTCAATCTTAAAAGCCATCGTAATGATGTATAGGTAAATATATTTTGGGAACCCGAAAGTAAATTTTTACTTTTTCATTCCTCAGTGATTGGAAGTTTACTATTGAAGATGTGAAAAATTAAAATATTTCTGAGTATTAAGCATACATCTACCTTCAATTTGCTATATGGCCTTATGCGGTATTTTATTTCTAAGTGGCTTAATTTTTAGATTATTTAGAAGAAAGTCAAGTTCGGGAGACTTCATCATACCAAAAGTTATTGCAGGCAACCGAAACGCGCATTTTCTGGATCGGATAAGTTATCTGCTGCGTGGAGGTTGTCGGCAGTATGACAACTCAAATATAGAGAATAATTATTTAAAAATTTTTTGGTTGGTAATTATTTACTAAATGAAATTTCTTTTTAATGTGATAGTTTCAAATAATGCTAATAATTATTTTAGTAAGAATTTTAACAAGAATTGAAATATATTTATCCCATTTTTTTCTTTGTTACGAATAAACGATCTTTATTTATTTATTATTGTAATAAAAAATCTTTCGCTCGAACTATTTGTTAACGTTTGGTTTTATTTAATAGCTATGAGTTAAGGAATTCCAACTGTAGGGTCAAGTGCCCCTAACACAGGGTCAAGTGTCCCTATTTTAGGGTGAAGCATCCCTAAGGTTAGGGAGACTTGACCCTATTCGATCTTATGAAATATATTTATTTTATGATTAAATGAGATATCGGTTTCGCATAAGTACATTTAATCTTCTTGAAAAAAAGTCTTTTATTAATGATAAAAATTCAAATATTCGAGGACTATAGGAAAAAGTAAAAGTAGGGTCAAGTATCCGTGGTTTCCTCTATCGATTTTAAAATTTAAAAAATATTATTATATTCTATGTTTTATAACATGCTTTATAAGTTTCATTTAAGGATTGTAATGTTAAATATTGCTTAGAAACATCTTAAACATACTTTTGGGGAGTGCACTGACCCATGATGATAAGATTCCGTCATGTTTATTCAAAGGACTCTAAGAACGTTTCTTCTTTAGAACCTCCGAAAAGTTTTCCCAACAGGCAGGTATTAAGACTGTAGCGAGATCGTTTTCAGTCTTATATTTTAAATACTGAGCTGATTACAGCTTTATCATTATTTTTTATTTATTTACTATTTGTTTCTCGAGACGCAGATTGCATACTTAATGTGAATTATTATAATTAATACAATATTTCAAGCTTGAAAAAGCAGTTTCTTCAAATTTTCATATCGACTAAGAGACTTTCTTTTTGTAAACAGCAAAATAAATTATTTTTTATTTTTCAACTGTAATTCTTTTGGCCCAAATTTACAATGGATATTTAACTCAAAACAGTTCATGTTAAAATAATTTTATTTTGAAAAAATACTCAGGAAAAGTTAATTCATTTTCGCCTAAATTTCAATTTGCATCAAATTTATCTTTTTTATTGTTTTCAAATTATAGAAGGGAAATTTTCGATAGATACGCTTTCCTAATTGTTAGTATAATAAATAGGAGAGCGAAGATTCTGTAGCCGCAAAAAAAAGTTCGCAACTGTTTTTCGGCTGGATAAATTGTATCAGTAAAGTTCAAATGTGAAATAGTGTTCCCATTGCGAAATCTACTATGGCATCTCTTAAATAATCAATGAAATCTTCAACAATAGTGCTATGGAATGGGACCGCATAGATATATTGTGTCCAGTACCAGTACAACTTCTGACGAATCCAAAGGCTTGTTGATCACCATTGACGATTATTCTCCGTGTATTACCACTCATTTTCTTAAATATATCGATACTTTTGTCGGTTTACAATATATTGAATTCAAAAGAGACGGAAAACGAGAAAAAATTGCAGGGCATGACCTCGAATTAGAGTTTATACATAATTTTTGGGAGATCATGAATGAAAACAGGCATAAATTTGATCCTACAATTATATTTATCAACGATACTGAAAGGTGCTGCTGAAAGTTATAATAGGGGAAAAATTGAAATTGTTAAGATTATTCTAAATGAAACGAAGCTGCCTCAACCATTAGTAGTCCAGTAAAATTAGCATTTTTCTTCAGATAAATTTTAACCCAAGGTTTTTCTTCACGGAAATCTTCTTTATGTCATTCTAAATGATATCTCAAAATTCGCCGACATTCTGCTGTACGCTTTCCATATTTTTAGGGGGGGCGATGGGAAGAAAACTGTGTCGTCGAAATCTGGTCATTTTCTTCGGAAAAACTTTCAAACCAGGCGCTTTTTTTACTTACAGACCCTTTTTTATATCATTCTAAATAATATCTGAAAAGTTCTCTACATTCTGCAGTAGGCGTCTCATTTTTTTCTTTTGGGAGGAGGAAGTGGGGAAATGCGGGGGAGAAAATTGTATCTTAGCAATTTGGGCAAGTGGGGAATCGTTTTATATGTATTTTTAACGCTGAATTGAATGAAACAGGTTGTATATTGATACGAAGAGTATTTTGCAAATCACAAGGCTTTTTGTTGAATAAAAACATACTAACTAACTAACATGGGAACTAAAAACTATCAGTTATATTTGCAACCCTATGCATCGGGATTAAGTTTATTTCTAAGCCATGCTTGTGCATGGTAATAAACCCTAAATAAATGTTGCTGTGATGCTGTTGAAGTTGGTGGTAGAGTTTTTGAATTGACCCTTTATTTTAGGTCATTTATTTGGTAAAATATCGATAGCGGTAATCATTCAATGACGTTTCATTTATAGATGCACATTTTATTTCCAACATAATTGCTCCAACGTTCAATGCATCGAATAGTTTATATTTTCCACATTGCCTGTAACCACATTCGCTAGAAACAAGATCAAAATCCTTTTCCAATTGGAAAAGAATTTTGAGCGCAAAACCACTTTATAATTTCTTGTCGTCTTCTTGATCCAGTGAGACTCGAGATTCCCGTGCATCCGCATGTTGTTTTCCACTTACAAAGGAAACTCCACAAAAGTTTTCAAGTCCTTCAAAAATGTCTTATACTTAACAAACCAACAGCGAACTTATTCAAAATATTATAATGCTTTGTTACTTAACATTGAATTTTTTATTAAAATTCTTGAAGAAAATAATAATTTTCAAAAACTTAAATGATATATGAATTTTTATCTATATTTCTGACTATTTAAGATTAATTTGGTTATTTAGCTCTGTAAGTCTTTTTTGTGCATGCTTTTTAAAAAAATTTTCTGCGAACCTAGTCGGGTACCTTAAAGCATTTTGCCAAATCGAAATATATGACAATTTATAACGGCTTAGAAATTAACTATTGGATTATGTTTAGAGTGATCATCCTGTATATTGCTTCAAAGGGTAAGAAATAACAAAAACAACTATATGTATATCATTCCTCAGCAAGAGATAAATCTTAAGTCACTAGGTTGTAAAATTCAATACATGATATACATGGTAGTAAAATGTTTCAGTTAGCACTCGCCAATTGATATTCTCTGTGATTGAATTATCAACAGGTCGATTGATGGAAGAACATGGTGCGGTCTACAATGTTGAATTTTTTAGGGGCGATTTCTCGTCAAATCTGGTAATCATGGCTGTTGTTCTGAACGAGTTGTTTGGGATGGCTGCAGTGATGTTGACGAGTTTGATGAGATACCGAAACATGTTATTAAGTCTTACCTGAATTTTTCCGTCCAGAAACTGTAGTCTGACGAAGCTTTGACTGGAAAAGCTGAAGCAGGTGCACCATCTAAAGCATCGGCCTCTTATAAACATTTGTTATTGCGAGTAGTGAAAAAATAAAACTGATTCAGGCAAAAGCCGAACCCCGGACAACTACATGGAATACAGAAGCTATACTGATCGTTAATTAAATTATTAGGTATTGCAGGATTAAAATAATTAGATAATTTCCGTCTAGTATGTGTTATTGCTATAATGCCGCCTGAAGGGTTGTTTTTGTATAGAATTTTTTCTATGCCATGAAACAAACCCACCAATCCGCATGAAATACTTTACCCGCACCCTATTTTACATTTCAATTGTTTATTTATGGTTCCTAGACGTTTCCTGGACGTTCCTGCCTACGTGTTTTACCCTCCCTGTATTTAGATTTATAAAAAAATTAAGTATTTAAATAGTTTTACAGACGAGAATAAATAAGCTCTGAGTCAAAGTGAGATATCTTCTATGTATAGTTTGAAATGTTGATTTGAAAGTACATAAAAAATTACCACTTTTAATATTGCAAAAATTTCTATAAAAAATTTCAAAACTTTGCACGCAACAACCCAATTCTAGATAGTTGTAGTGCTTCTATAATATAAAGCTGAGATTTTTATATCTGGCTGGTAGATGAAAATTAGTATTAAATTCATTTGGTACGGATGTGATTTCAATATGTCAATTTTACAAAAAGAGAAGCTAAAAGTTCTAGGATTGTATTATTAGTAGTGTCATAAGAGGAATAAGAACAATAGTGGAAATGCAAAATAGTGTTTACTTTTGACCCTGGCTTCCTCTCAACGCACGGAAGAAAGCAAGTTTCCAGAGTTGAATGAGCACAGCATCAATACTTGAAATTAAGCCCTCTTCATGGCTATGAGCTATTTTAAACAACCTATTCCATTTCCGCCAATTCTGCATGCTTATTAAAATGTATCATTGTTAAGACAAGTCAAGGTAGTTATTATTTTTGACTTGTTATAAATAAAGAGGAGGATATATAAAGAATTCACGCTTGTATGTGATAAACGAGACCAGCGCCCTTGTTTGTGAAAATTTGAATTAATACTTTGTTTGCCCCATTTCCAACGAAAAACAATCTAAATAACGCCATGTTGCATCTTTGGTATGGATAAATGGAAAGTTTATTGTTGTATATTCCGGATATTTTATTTCCATTTAATTTATTATATTAGAGAATTATGATGAGAACATAAGGAATAAATCGATTACTTCTGCTAAGTACCTATTATTAAAGATTCCTCGATATAAGAATGGCATGTTTAAAATGTTTTTCAAAACTTTTATCAAATGCGATTTAAATCAATTACAAATTTGTGATATTTTAAAATTTTATTTTTGGTTTTGTATTTTAAAAAATGCCGTTAATTTTTATCTTTGTGTGCAATAGCAGTAGCAATTTAAGATGCTTTTCATATGGAATAATTTGACAAAATACGCACTATTACTTTAAAGTTTCTATTTTCCAAAATTTTGATTAATTTATTTTAATGTAATGTGATTTGATTATAAAAATAATTTTAAATATATTAATATATATTTCGCTATTACTTCCAAAAATCATAACTTATTATTTTAATTTTACTTATTTTGAACTGATATAATTTCTTGAGATGAATATTTTTCAAAAATTTAAAATCAGGATGCAATTAAAATTAAATAATTGTGAGCGCGTTCACCATATTTTCGAATTTAATAAAAAAATATATTAGTAGTACTAGTATATTTCGTAGTAATAGTATCGAGCTGAAATGAAGATTAGTTATGGATAAAACACATATAATCGTACCAAAAAATGTTTAGTACCTTAGCATATCATTTACCCTTTTTTCAAAACGTTTTTCTTAGATATTTCTAAATAATGAATTGATTTCAATAACAATTAATTTTTCGATATTTTGATAAAATTTTATGCAATAAAGGTCAAAATTATTTTCGGTATTTAGCATGTACTTCCAAGTTTCAACATATAATTTAGTTTCATCTCTCTTTCGAACTGTTAGTCATTAACCTAAAAATACGTTCGGCAGCTCAATTAGATCCTGGCAAACCCAGGCAATATTCTTCTAATTTATCAATACTATTATAAGAAACATTTTCATTGATAGTAGTAAATATTGCATTCCTTATATGAGATAATGGTACAGAATTTGGTCTCTAATAGATAATTGTTTATTCCGTAATGTCTCGAAGAACAAAGGATGTCTCATCAAATAGTTCGTCTTCGACCAAATTTATTTCGGGAAAATTCTGAAGAATATAATGCCTCCAAATTTTTACAGGCGGGCAATGCGGTATAAACTGTGGATTATGTATACAGAGTAATATACCCCAATACTATAATTATGTGGATGCCGCACTGGTGTGCTGAAGATCCGCCGTCTTGGTCGGCCTTCGGCACGTTAAATCAGTCGTTGGGGATCAAACATCCTCCCGCTTGTGAGGTTCGAAAGATTCAGGAGAGAGGTGACAGCTCAGGTGTCATCCTCTTCATCTGACCGCAGTTCAAAATTACGAAGTCAGTCTCAAATTAACCCTCGTGTTGCTTCAAAACCGCTCGTCAATATAACTAAACAAAACCGCACTGGTATGAAATGTATCTTAATATTATTTGATTCAGTTTTATTTAGTTTTAGTTTGATGCGTCCCAATAAATGGATACAAAAATTGCATTATACAAATCATCCTCCAAGGACTGGTTCGAAAATGGCACCAGCATATCAGTTATTATTGTCCTGCATTTTGTTTCAGAACAAGTAAATTTGGCATCATCCTTTAATCTATTTGAAGGTACAGACGCGGGAAAAAAATAGACCCAACCATCATTATTCGGAGATCGTTCATTGGGCATTAATAAAAAGGTACCGATTTCAAAAAATAACGTATACTAAAATATTTTACGGACAACAATTTCAGAAGGAGTCATCTAAATATTTAAAATTGCATCATGATATGTATGGCTGATAGGTGTGGAGGCCGAAGCAATAACACCACACTGATGATTATACTTAATATTATTGGCCAAGCAACCCCCAAGCAACCTAAGAACATAGAAATCCCAATACAGAAGATTCTTTTATTCCACCAGATCGCGTGCTTGCACGAATTGAAAAGAAAATGAAGATAAAAGTGAGTTTGTCGAAATTCTTTCCGAAAATGGGACATTTTAAAAGTTATCAGTTATCAGATTATCTTGATTATGATTGGATGAAAATCAACAGCATTTTCATGAAACAAACTGCAAGAAGGCATTTCAAATTCGTCCCTACAATTTTTTATAACGAAACAAAATAATAAAATATTAGTGAAAGAGAGGCTCTTCATAGTTCTGAGGCAGGTGAGAGAAAATAAATCATGAAGAGAAGGAAAAATATCACGACCAGTAAGCTCAGAGTCGTAATTCCAGGCTTAATCTTGAACCCACTAAAACTCTGTCATATTGTACAAAATTACTAACGATGTATTCTGAACCAAATTCAGAGATAAATACCAATTCAGAGAGGTTAACAAATAGGTTTTATGCAGAAAAATTTTACAATCAGAAGTTCAAGGACAGGAATAGTGGGAAGAAAATCGCAAAGGAAGACAAAGAGAATATTTAGTGCGACCTTGCAGAAAATGCGGCTATGAGAATATGATTTTTTTTACGATTGAATCTATATTTATATTAAACTATTTGCCACTTTTTTAAATAATAATTTGCATAAATTATGTCTTGTGTTTTCAATAACATTTGTGCTGTTTTTTTGCATTTCAGGTTGTTGCAAAACTGGACATCTCCAGAATAAATGTTTAATATAACTGCCGCCCTGATTCATTACTCATTATCCCAAATGCCGTCGGGTTTCATAGGCCCTGGATCCTGATTTCATTACAAGACGCATAGAAAATTACATTTTATTTAATAGGAAACATTTATGGTGGTGGTGTACAGAGTATTATGTATTAGAAACATTATTTTCGGAAAAATCTCTTTTGGGTTGTGCATTTAAATGGAAAAGATTAAATGGAAAGAAGAATGCTTGTACTTCCAAAGTATTTATGAAAATATTGGTTTTACCGTCCAAGGTTACCTGAAATCGTCTGTATATAGGTAATAATACATTTCTGTCTCATTGATAAACATTTCAAAGAAGTTTGAACCCATTATCGGATTTTTGCTTCATCAAAATACTCGAATCGTCTTATCACGATATTGTGTGAAAGATCTCATATTTTGGAGAAGTTCCATTTTACACTTTTTTTTAATTGAAGCCATTTTACCGTTTACTACAACTTTTTAACTCCAGACTTCTAAATTCAAAAATATAGGATCAATTGTCTAATTCCTTTCAGAATTCTACTTATGATCTCTAGTTGAACATCAACACTTTTTTTATTTTCGTCAGTAATCAATTCTTAATTAGTTGATATTTCATATAATAGCCTTGCTAGTCTTTCCATTTCATATTTTTAATTCGAATAGCGATAAATTGTCTCGATCCATCTGTTCTATTTAGCATCCAACATTATCTGCTTGCGATAACAAATGAGGAGAAATTCTTAAAATACTTGTGGCCAGCACGTAAATGGCCTTTAAAGCGGATACTTTGAATCTGGAAGTTTTTCGTTAAAGGGTTAGTTTTCTGTAATACTTTCTTGCAGCCTCCCTAGTTAAAAGAAGCAAAATCTCATATAATGTTTCGACACTGTAGATATAAACATTTACATTCTCGGGCATTATTAAAGATCTAGTGGATTTTTCGTTTTCATGAATTGTATCAGGTTCAGTTTAAATGTGAAATAGTTAAACCATTGCGAAAGCTACTATGGCATCGCTTAAAGAATCAATGAAATTTCGTTCAATTGTGCTGTGAAAAGGGACCGTTTAGATATATGGTGTCCAGAACCAATACAATCTTCATACGAATCAAAATACTTGTTCATCTTCATTTACGATTATTCTTCGTCATTTAATTTTTATTACAGAGTCGTCTTATTCGGGAATTAATATATCAAGGTTCGGGAAAACAAAAATAATGCAGATTTTATCAAATTATACAACATGATAAGCATTTTGAAATGCTACACCAATAGTACAAAAATAAAACAAAATTTCATTATTTCATATACTGTTGAGTGTTAGTCACTGAAAAGTCGTCGATAGTAGAAAAATAAAT
>BGPR01043066.1:0-13059 GCA_013235015.1 Araneus ventricosus
TCAACATCAGTGCTTTACGTTCAGTTACGTATTGCTTGCGAGTACACTGAAAACCAGAAAGGTGGTACACCTTCTCATTGCAACAAGTGACGCAAAACGACATTAGCAATTCGACGCTAATGTCTGAAGGTATCCTGGAGAAATTGCACCATAGATCCACTGGGGCAACAAATTCATAGGTGAGAGGTGGTGGGAATCTCTTCTCAACAACGCTGTAGCAAGGCATCCAGATAATATCTTCAATAATGTTCATATCTGGGGATTTGGGTGGCCAGTGGAAGTGTCCGGGTCAGAAGAGTGTTTTCCAGGAGACACTTGGTAGCAACTCTTGACGTGTCCTGTTAGAATTATCCAAATCCGTCAGAATACTGTGGTCTTGAGCTGAGTGTAGTTGATCGTGATGCTTATTTTTGTCACCTGTAAGATTCGCCTCTAGACGTATGGGGTCTGCATATCACGCCAACTGCACAAGTCCCATATCATCACACAGAGGCTCCACCAATTGAACAATTTTGTTGACAATCGGGTCTATGGATGCAATGATGTTGTCTCCCATACTCGTACATGTGCATCGTCGATACATTTGGAAACGAGACTCGTCAGACGGGTAACGAGTTTTCCAATCATCAACAAGTCAATGGTAGTGCTGTCGAGGCCCAGACGAGGGCGTAAACTTTGTACCACGTGCAGTCCAACAACATTTTTGCAGGTGGGCTACGCTTCCGGCTCTGATTATATTAGCCATTGGTCCGTTGAGAACCCAGTTCGCACGCTGACGCCCCATGCTTACCATTTGAAATCTGAGGAAGTGGAGGAAGTATTTGCGCGTCTGTCTCGTTTTAGGGATTCGTGTCGACGTCAATGGTCCAGTTCTTTCAAAGTCTTGGACGCACCGATGGAGGAATTTGAGTTTATCAGTTTGATATTCACGGTACACTCGTGGAAATGGTATTACTCCCCAAATCCAAATGTTATCCTTTGCGCCGAATGCCTTCCCCATCTCTCGTGCGCCGACTATAACGCCACGTTAGAAAGTCCGCAAATCTTGATAACCTGCCATTGCATGAGCGGGAACCGATACTATACATTTGTCAGACATCTGTTTGTCTTATAGGCGTTGCCGACTACGCATCATCAGGTTGATGTTGGGTTTGCATATCTCCACTTATTTTGCCACTTCAGCACCAGTTTTCACAATCTTCGTTGTATATAATTAAAGGGTATGCAATTCAAAATATTCGACCGAGAGATATTTTGATAAATTTCTATGTTTTATACCGATCTAAAAATATTTTTTTAAAATTATTTCTGTCTGCAAATAAGATAACTCAAAAACAGTACCAGCTAGTCATAGCAAGGAAATTTTGTATGTGGTATCTTCACCTAAATTGTATCAATTCCAAAGGCGAAACCTGTCAAAGGAGGTTTGTGTACATGTGTAAAATTCAACTCCATCAAAAACAATGACAAGAAGATTCGACCTGATTTATCATGTAGATTTTACGCACCGTGATTAATTCTAAAACAATCTAGAGGGGTGTGTCCTACCATACAGAAAAGAAACCTGAACACCAGACATACCGGTGGCGGTCGTTTATGGAAGCAGGATATTCCATTACAACGGGGGTGTGGGGAAAGGGCTTTATTTCATTGGCGTAGAACTGTGAAGTTTTCTTTGTACTTCGTTTCGAGAAACAGGTAACCGCCCTAACGGAGGTGCGCTCAGTTTGCCAAATGTTGCAGTTGATTTATATCATCCTCCTTTCTTAGACTTATATATTTGGGGAGACAGCCCTGATCGGTCTTTCTTTCCTGGTGGGGCGAAATGCTGTTTGATACACCTGTGTTTCGACTTTGATGGCTGTTAATTCAGGTCCACAATGAGCTAGATGTCGAAATCTGTCAGTGGTCTTTGCTGAAATTCTAAAATCCATCTTCATTTTGGACTCCATGCGTCACCGTTCTAAAATGCAAACTCGATTCCTCTTTACCAACAAACAGCACAAACTTGTATGTGTGAAAGGAAACAAAACAACTCGTCAGTGGAGAATACGCCACGTTCATTATGTGTTTGTAACATTGATTACATTTTCTTTGTCATATCAATAAAAAAATGTAATAAGGTAAATAAAACCAGAACTTAGAAGTTTTTTATTCGTATAATCTTTTAAAATAGGCAGATCTCTTTTATTTTAGACTTTTTTTCGCCAAATTCCACGTTTCAAAATATACTTCACATCTTCTTAACTGAGTATGATTGACACGGATATCAGTCCTTTATAGAGTTAAAATTTATTACAACATTACTTTATGAGTCATTTGAGAAAATTTAAGGGCTTAAATTTCTGAACAATGTATATAAAACTATTTACCAAAACAGGAAGTATTTATTTGCGCGTTTTAAGCAAAATGTTACTCCCACATAGTCAAGTGATCCTCGTTGACTCTAGTGATGTTCTCCATATTAAATATAAGCTTCCTTAATCCTTTTAAATGCTTTATTCCAGATACTTAAGTATCGAAAAAAACCGATCCACCTTTACGAACAATTGAGAATAGTTTAAGGGATTATTCTTTGAGTATTCAATTCTATATAAGCTGATATTATTCTAATAAGTTATTCATATAAAAGCATCTTTATATTTGAAGTAACTATTGAAGTTCAAATATAATAAGTTAAGGAAATTATTTAAAAGTGCCAACGAAATTTAAATATTCCTTTATCATTTATTTGAATATTTATAATATTTAATAAGCATACCTCTTCCACTGCGGTAGAAAAGTTTTATTATGATTATATCTAAATTAAATTTATCGATATATTTTTAAAAATTATGCATTTTTTTCGTATTAAACCGCAAATTTACTCTTTCTTCCTTGAGATCATGGAATAAATGGCAAATTACTATGCATACTCCATGGAAAATGGTTGGAGATTAATCTGTCCGACGGCCTGTTTACCCATAATAATACAAAAGTTAATAAGTTGTAACCCAAAAGATATCTAAACATCATTTGCCAAATGTGCTTGATCCTGCATCTCAATTTTAAGGTGTTTAGAGACTTTTAAAATACTAGCTGATCCCACGCAGTTCATCTGCGCTCAGTTATACGAATCCATGTTTTTTCTGACGTTTCTAGAACCAAACTGGTGATTCAGCGCACCATCACAAAAAAGCGACAAGTAGCGTGCGCGCAACAGAAAAGTAGCCAATCTACGTGTCAAAAATAGTTAGTTCCGAGAGTTTCCCCTCAATTTGTGAATTGGCACGATTTTATCTTCGCTGACTCAAACTATTTTGAAAATGATCTGAATTTTCTCTGGCTCACACAAACCCATCTGTTTGGATGAATGATGATGATGATGATGATGATCTCCTTTGAATAATTTCATCCTGAATTTCATTATGTCGTAAGAAATATTGTGAATTCTTCATCTTTAACTCATTCTTTTTCGAGAAAAAGTTATTTTGCATCGGAAAGAATATAGTAACAAGCTATGTCTATGAAGTTATGCCTAAAATGGAAGATTCTATCTGCCCTTTTGTTCTGTAAACAAACCGATGGTTGCCATCAGCAAAAGAGAAATTCACTTCTTTCCTGTGCCACGTACCTTTTAGCTTTATATATATATATATATATATTGATATTCCCGTTTTAAAGATTGGGCTCCTTGTTAGCTTGGGAAAAGCTCCAAATGTCATATCAAAACAAATTATTTCTAGATTTGTCATTGATTACAATAAGAGAAGTGAGAAATGCACTTTAGACACGTCCTGTTCAACCGCGTTCATTAACACCCTCGTTATCATCACTCGTGCCTAGATGATTATAATATGTATTCCGTTAGTTTCTTGGTGATTAGACTATCTATTCTGTTACTGTCTAGATGATTAGACTAACTATTCTGAATGGATCGAGACACATTTGCATCTTGGATCTCGTCAGCTGGAGACTCTTCCCTGCACAAACATAACTGTTTCCTAAGATGACAGGGCAACTACTAAAGCTTTTATGCTCGCTTTCTTTAAGGTCATATCGAGACATATTTGTGATCTTGGAGCTTATTAAAACCAATTATTTCTAGATTTGTCATTGATTACTATAAGAGAAGTGCGAAATGCACTTTCGATACGTCCTGTTCCACCGCGTTCCTTAACACCCTCGTCATAATGACACATGCCTGATGATTAGAATATGCATTCTGTTAGTTTCTTGGTGATTAGACAATTTATTTTGTTAGTTTCTGGATGATTAGACTATTTATTCTGATATTTTTTGGATGATTAGACTATTTGTTCTGTTAGTTTCTGGATGATTAGACTATTTATTCTGTTAGTTTCTGGATGATTAGACTATTCACTCTGTTAGTGTCTAGATTATTAGACTAACTGTGTTATTTCCTAGATGATTAGACTAACTGTTCTATTAGACTAACATTCTGAATGGATCGAGACATATTTGTTATCTTGGAGCTCGTCAGCTGCAGACACTTCCAGGTACAAACATAACTGTTTCCTAAGATGACAGGGCAACTGCTGAAGCTTTTATGCTCGCTTTCTTTATATCATATTGAGACATATTTGTGACCTTGGGGCTTATTAAAACCAATTATTTCTATATTTGTCATTGATTGCGTTAAGAGAAGTGCGAAATGCACTTTCGACACGTCATGTTCAACCGCGTTCCTTAACACCTTGGTCGTAATGACTCATGCTCTGATGATTAGAATATGAATTCTGTTAGTTTCCGGATGATTAGACTATCTATTCTGTTAGTGTCCAGACGCTAACTATTCTCTTAGTGTCTAGATGATTAGAATAACTACTGAGTTAGTGCCTAGAGATGATTAGACTAACAGATCTATTAGACTAAAATTCTGAAAGGTTCGAAACATATTTGTGACCTTGGAGGTCGTGAGCTGCAGACTCTTCCCGGTAGAAACATAACTGTTTCCTAAGATGACAGGACAACTGCTGAAGCTTTTATGCTCGCTTTCTTTAAGGTTTACAAAAAAAAATGAGTTAGTAGAGGCTAATAGATTTTACAAATTTTTCAAACGTATCTTTCTCAAATAACAAACTTACAAGGGTGTGATGGCGACTGCTTCAAAAATACGGATGTCCGTGAGCAATCAACAGGCATTGTTTTGAAATACATCTTTTGATTTTCAAGAAAGATGAAAAATCGCTGTTTTTCCTTGATATGTTCCTAAATTATTTCAAGAAAACTTCAATATTGAGAAATAAAAGAAAAATAAAAGTGGCAAACCGTAAGCAGAATAGGTCATTTTCGATACTTTTAGGGTTTTTTTTTATAATTAAACTATGCAATGTAGTTTTTAATATTTAATCAAAACTTGATGTTGAGCATTTCCATCTCTCATTTTCGTCATGTCTCATATTTTATTTTATTCATAAATTAAACAAAAGAGTGTTCCTTATCATAATAGTTGATAAATTATAGCAAAATGAAGAGATTTCCTCTTAATCTGCCCTGAATTTAATTTTGAGGTATTATATATGTAGACTGACTCTTTAACAATGAAGAATGAAATACGAGGTAGGGTCAAAAAGTTCCCGGAATAGGTCAATTACAAATTATAAAAAAATAGAACAATAATTTTACCTTATTGTCCTTCAAAGTACTTTCCTTCTGCATCCACGCACTTCTTCCAACGTTCGTATAACTGTTCAAAACACTCCTGGAATCCATTTTTTGAGAGGTCCTTCAGTTGCTTCGTCGCATTTTCGATCACCTCATCTGAATCCACAAAACGGTGTCCCTTCAATTTCATTTTCAGCCGTGGAAACAGGTAAAAATCCTCTGGTGCTAGGTCGGGAGAATAAGGAGGGTGTTCCAGAGTGGTAACACTGTGTCTGGCAAGGTACTTTTTCACAATCAGAGCGCGATGTGGTGGAGCATTGTCGTGTAAAAGAAACCAATCGTTTGTTGCCCATTTTTCAGGTCATTTTCGTCTGATTGCATCTCGTAGTCGTTTAAGGGTCTCCAGGTAAAGTTCTCTATTGACAGTTTGGCCTTCAGGATTAAATCCGTAGTGAATAACGCTATCGTAATCGAAAAACCTCCAACATCATTTTGCCTCGTACCCAGTTTCCCCTTATGCCACTCGTACACAGCGGCTTTTTTCATGGCATCGTTTCCGTATGCTTTCTTCAGCATCTCGAGCGTCTCAGAAGGTGATTTCTCGAGCAAAACGCAGAATTTGATGTTTGCACTCTGCTCTAAAGACGACATTTCAAAATACGACGAGTGAAAAATTCTCTTTGTCAGAAATGATCTGCAGCTAACGCCGAAAGTACCGGAAATGAATTCCAGATGGCTGTGTGTTTTCCTTATTAGTGCTGCCAACCTCCAAAAAAGATATTTCCCCTCCAACGAACACCTGCGCGAATGTAGACGACCATTCCGGGAATTTATTGACTCTTCTTCGTAGGTTAAAAAATAGACGAAGAAAATAAAATAACTATCTTCTAAGTATATAACTGGAAACAGTTCGTTGCTAATAATCTTAAAATGAGGTTTCGAGAAGTATTTTGCTTTAACTTTGAGAAGTTATTTTATTCGGTTCAAAGAGGTAAATGTAAAGTTTTTTTGAAATTTGATTCGATAAAATATCACCACAATAAACTTAATTCAAAGTTTTTTAAAACACACTTTTATTAGTGTACTTAATATCAGAATCCTACTATTTTCTAGTTTTTAATCTTCAGATGATTGTTTCTTAAACTCATTACCAGTTGTCGGTTCTGGTACGGAATCAAAATTTCATTGAATTAATGATTAACTATTAAACCATGTTCTGAAAATATTAAATAGTGTATTGTTATCGAGAATAAACAATTTTCAGAATTTCAAAATTCTGGCACGCTAGGAAGTGAGTGCAAATCGATTACAAGATTCCATCTTTATTAACATGAAACAAATCAAATTAAATAAATTATTTAATTTTTTAGAAGCATTTCACCACGTTAAAGGAACATCTAGTAGAAATGACTTGAATTACTGTTAATGATATTCCAGTAGATGCAGTCAAGGTGTACACTGATGGTAGACTGTACGGGCAGTGGGATTTATATTACAATACATAATCAAGAGTTAAAAATTCGGAGGAGGAATCCAGATTTCTCCTCTGTCTTTCGCAGTGAACTAATAGTCATAGATGAAGGCCTTAACTCACTCTCATCCTTCTCTTGCAGCAATGAAATTTGGAAACTAACAGATAGCAGAAGTTCTATCCAACATTTGGCCAATTGGCATAGAGTAAGAGATAATACAGGAATGAATATTCTTAACAAACTTAAAAGTCTCTCAGTATCTTACCGGATTCACATGCAGTGGATTCCTTCTCATGTCAACATCCAAGGAAAAGAGATTGCAGATGCACTTGCTAAAGCAGGTGCTGATGATACTTCAGTGCCTTCTGCACCTCTCACCTACTTGGAGCTGTTCTCTAGAGATAAAAGCAGGAATAAAACTATCTGGCTCATTCCACCGGAGCATCACTGGTATCAGGGTTCTCGACCAGGTGGCTGTCTATCAATTGACTGCAGCAGACGCGACCTTAGTAGGCATATCAGAAGTTTGACTTTCTCTGATAATTCTAAATGTTTTGAGATCTGCCCAAAATGTACTTCAGAACAGGCCACACCTGATCATATTCTTGCATGCCTGGGGCTTTCCCAACAGGATCTTGTTTCTAATCCTCTATTGACTTTGGATTTCTTCAGGGTACACAGGCTCATGGACCTGATATAGCTCTACTGCTCTCTTCGGGAATCATCATCAACAACAACATGACTTGCTTACAAACACAATTTCAAAGTGCATTTTTCTGAAATTTCAGTTATTGGTTGCTTTGTATTCCTATTTAAATAAAGTATCTTGCATTGTAGTATATTGAAGATGCTCAGCTTAAAAGGAATTCACATATAGAATAAATTTGATTCATTATGTATTATCGTTGCTAAATTTGTTTAAAAAATGTATTTGTCTGACCAGTAACATTCAAGCAATTCAGGTTTACAAGTAAATGTACTAATAAAACATTTCAACTTAGGAACATTTCTAGACAAAATTGAAGTTACTACCATTTTTTCGATGTCTTTTCGGCATAACATGAGGAAAAGAGCTTTTTATAGTACTCTGGTTACATTGAGGGATTTATGGAAGTGTCGTTACCACCCAACTCCAAAATTTTATTTTAGTGTTATGTGATAATGTTCTTGGTTTTTTTTATTGCCCACAATTCCCAATTCACCGGAGGTCGTTGAAAGTTGATTTGCTCGTACTCAGTTCGAGCTGAAAAAGAGGCAAACTTCTATTTTCTTTAGTATATTTTTTCTGTGGATTATTGATATTTCTGCAGTAATGGTATACATTAACTTCACTGCTTTATTCATCAAGATATAATAGATCTTGTGATGACAAGTAGAACCTGTTTAGGAATAATTTTTCAAATTTAATTTTACCCGTTGTGTTGAGAAGCGCACGGAAATAATTTTATAACAGTTGAAATCCCAATTAGCTGCAAGATTTAAAATGAGGAAATAAGGAAAATGTTCAAGTTTTATCATCCAATATGATTCAGTGTTTTTCTGAATGAAATCTTTTGACAATCAATATGCATAGAAGCAACAACATTTAAACTACTAAGAAAAGAAAACAGCAAATAATGAAAAGATAAAAAATTGACAGCAGCTGCATTAAATTAGACAAAAATCAGCCTTTTTATTTCATTTAATCTAACATATGTTCACGCATACTTCAAGTATATGCAAATGCAAAACAGTAGAATAAACTTAATGAAATAAGAAATTTTTTTTTTCCTGTATGAAATTAAATTCTTTCGGTCACTTTGGTTTCCAGAAATTTTTTATTGCATGGAAACCCAAGGAAATAGAATCTGTGAGATTAGGTTATAACTTGTCTTAAACTGAAAAATAGCTTAAAATGTATATAAACATTAAATGAATAAATGCTCCATCACAAACCAGCAAAATACCCTTAAATTATATAGAGATTCCTTAGTCACGGTCTTCTTTTTGTTCCTTGACAGTGACCCGAGAAAGTTTCTGTTTGGAAGAATAAATCCTTAAAATAATGTTCGACGCAACTGATAATCCATGGAAGAATAAATATCCGACGTGTTCCGGTGCAATCGATTAGATTTCAATTTGACATGGACAAGACACAACTCTTAACTGAAACGGAATGTCACAAAAGAACGTTATCGGAAAACGATCTCCGACATTTGTTTCGAGGCTTGAATTGGTAAAAAGTGTTGAGTAACTCGGCAGTAGTTTTCAGTTTTTGGCAATGACACGCAAATAAAACTTTTTGCAGTAAATAATTTTTTAATGCTCATGCGCGAAAGGTAGCGTAATTTTTCTTTCCCAGCTGCAGAGACAGCTTATATAAAAATTCCAGTTCAATAACGTTAAGATTCAGAAAGATATCGGCATTTTGTCGCTGTTTTATCTTAAACTAGCAGAGTACCCGGCGTTGCCCGGACTTTTTCAGGTCAAAATCTTTTGTAAGACTTGGATCGTAATTATTATTTATAAACGACAAAATTTTATTAATGTTATTTTTTTGTGAGAATAATTTTTTTAAGAAAAGATCCATAAATTAATAGTGCAAAAATGTCTTTCATTTTTCTTATGTCATAGTATAAAATATTACATATATTTCTTGCATTACTAGCCAATTTTTGGGGCATCTTATTATTTTAGGAAGCCTGACCATAAAATTTCAAGCTAATTGGTCCATTTGCTCAATGTATTTAAATGATTGACCTCCACCCAACTCAGAAGAGTGAGAGATAGGGTTTATTTCTCAATACAGTATTCTTTTTTTGGTTTTATTGAACAATGTTGGAGTCATTTTTAAAATAACATTTTAACAATTAACGTGTCTAAATCAACTAATAAAGAATGTTTCGCCAAAATTGTTCCATCTATTCTAAATAAACATTTCTCCATATCTTATCTATAGTTATCATCCTAAAGGATTGATTGAAAAAAGATTTAAGCCCTTAATATTTTTAATTCTACACGTTGCAATCTGTGAATTAAGTTTTATTTCGATCAATCCATTTTTTTAAGTATATTTAAGAGACACTGCCCCAACCTACCCTGAAGGATTGGCTTAGGGCTTATTTACTCCAATAGTGCTACATGTCAGTTGAAAAGGAAATGCCTACCAAAGTTTCATCAAAATCGCCCCACCAGTATTGAGTTCCGTGTCAATCGGTCTGTGTCTTTGCTCCACCCTACTTGAGGCATTGAGTGAGTATTTGTGTTAAAGTGCTTTTATGTGGCTTGTGAGATACATGCGTATAATGTTCCAACAAATTGCCAAGCCGTATCAAATTTCAATCGCCAATTGAATCGTCCATTTTTCGTATGTATTTAAACGACTTTGTCCTACCCTAACCTCATAGATTTAGGTTACATTTATTTAGCCCTAAAGTATTTTTAGTTGGCTTATTAGCAGTACCAAAATTCATCAAAATCTCTCTAGTCGTTTCCAACAGTATGTCAATCGGCCCGAGGGTTTACATGTATTTTGAGGATTATTCTCCAATCTATTCTGAGGAAATGCATTAGCGGTTTATTTACCTCTACAGTACTTTCAGTCAGCCTGTGAGTTACATATGTACCCCGTGTCATAAAAATTTCTCTAATCGTATCAAATTTCGTGACAATCGACCCATTTGTTAAAGGTATTTAAACCAATGAACACCACCCTACTCTGAAGGAGTTGTGTTAGAGTTTATTTACCACAGAGTGTTTTTAATCAGATTCTGAGAAACCTATATACAAATATTGTCAAAATCACCCTAGCCATATCGAACCATCTGTAAATCGGCCCTACAATTTAAGAATATTTTGACAATTTTACTCCTTCTCTGAAGAAATGGATTATCGTTTATTCTTCCGTTTGGACTTCTAAGGGCATTGATAATAAAAAGTTACAAAAATTAAATTTTATACGGCCCCCGTAGGGCAAGAATGTCAATTAGTAAATTGTTTTCCTTACATTCATCTATTCACGTACAAAGTTTCACGCTTTTATTTGCAGAGCTTACAGAGGTATAAGACGACAAAGTTGTTGACTTAGACCACATTTTCATACATCTCACAGCTATTTGATCCAGTCTTCCGATGCATATGTTAGGGATAATATACATATTTCAATAAGTTACTTAAAGGGTGGAATCAGAAAATAACAATTTATTTGTTAACTTTTTTTAAATCTAAAAAATAGTGAAATAGCACATTAATTGAAGTATTTACAATTATTATCTTGTGAGATATCATCAGTGACTGCTCATCTGCTCAGAAACAAGCAGTTCTATAAAAATATTACTAGAATACAATTGAAATAGAATTTTTCAAAAATAGCTTTACCTTGAAATAGTCCAAACTTGTAGTTGTAATTATATGAATAGTATTTTAGAAATTGTAGTGCTTTTTTTCGGTGAGTGACTTTTAACAAAAGAAATCAAATACGTAGTAACTAGCAAAGTAATTTTCAGACAACATGGAAGTGAATCCGAAACCTTAATGCATTCAATGAAAGAGAAATAGAAAGAAAAGAAATCAAGATCGCGAAGATGAATTATGAATGAGACTGAATGAATAAAAACCAAAAAACATTAGTTGACCTTGCGTCAACCAGGAGCATTCGAAAATCCAGTTCTGGCTAAGTTCAAAGGAAGAAAGGATATCCGTTCGCATTCACCTATTATGTCATTTAGTTGTACGCAATGAGCGAATTTTGGTAATTGCCGAAACTATTTGGTATGCAGTCCCATCCTGTCCGTCTTACTTTTTCATTCATTTTCTGTCTTCTTTTCTCGTTTCTATCTTTTTTCGCTGATAATCGAACTCTCAGAGTGGAGAAGTAATCAAATAAGAATAAAAACAAAAATAAGAATTTTTTAAATAATTTTTGTGAGTTCTGGAACTTTGCAGCCCTAAAGGACGAGTCACCAGTGCCTTTAGGGAGAATTTAATAATACGCACAATGCTGTGATGAAATAATTCAATATTCTTGTCCGATATTAGGCTATTTTCTTGTTTTATATTAAATTTTATTTTCGTAAGTTGCCCTTCCATTCTTTATTAAGTGGATAGTTCAAACTATCTTCCAACGAAATTGAGTAACGGTATGCATCATTGTCAATTTTTTTCAATCCACGATGATTAGATGATGTACTTACTATTTGACAAATATTTGCATTTCGCTGTTTTCCTAAATTGAAGGAATTTGCATTTCTGTAATAAAGACTTCCATATAAATTTGTGAGCAGTCCCTTTAAATTTAAAATTTAAAAATTAATATATCTCTGCAAATTTTGCAAATAAAATCGTGAAATTTAGTTTATATATAAATGAGTGTAAGAGGAACATTTTACTCATTGACACTTTTGCTGCGCGGGAAACGTATAAAAATTAAATTTTCTTAACTTTTTATTTACAACTTCCACAAAAGCCAAAGTATTTTCATACAATTCCTACTTTATTTCATGAAACTTTGTAATTGGAAGTATATGTCTAGGTGCAATATTTAAGGAGATAAATGCTTGTTCCACTTTTTTGGGACGCTCTGTATACATATTTACTAAGAATAAAATTAATTATTAAAATATTTCTGTAGCTAGCGCTGTTCAGTTACGTATTGCTGATTTTCACCTTAAATAAGCAAAGACTCAATATGTTTTATAAAATAACACAAATTACCTCACTGTCTGCTGAAAAAAACTTCTGTTTTGAGTTGTCAGAAATGTTTTTTAATATGATTCTGCATAATTTTAAAATAATAATAATCTGGTTATTTGAATGTTAAATTGATAAAACTCAGAAAAGAATAATGGAATATTCTTTGTTTCGTTGAAGCTAAATTCGCAGTTCTAAGATTTTTTTGTTATTTTAGAAATCTTAAATTGCGCTTATATAAGAATTAATAACTAGTTAGTAGGAAGTACATAAATAAAACACACCTTGTAATTATGATTCAGTATTATACTTC